>FXXK01001380.1:12710-45346 GCA_900184695.1 Betula pendula
GGATATCTTTTTGACGGTTATCTGCATTCTTTAGGGACTCTGGATTTGGCCCGGCGTTTAAATTTGGTTTTGCCTTTTTGTTTTTCTCTGCTTTGGCTTTACTGTACAGGTAAATTGAGTAAATTTGTCTGCCACTTTTGATGGGGATTAGCTATAATGGGCAGGATTGTACTTGATTTGTTGCTCTTATATATTAATACCTTAGCTGTTTTCTTTTAATATTTCTTTAACAGTATGTGGACACAGTGTGCATGTTCAAAAATGTGCAAATGAGTTGGGTCCAAAGCAGAGGAAAATGTCCAATGTGTCGGGCACCCATTGTTGAGGTGATCTGGGCTTACTCTATTGCATGATTATGGAGTAATTAAGAAAAAAAAGTTCTATTAACCAAAATATAGAATTTCAATTCAGTTCTGCATCCTGCGACCACCTCCAGGTATTGTCTGTGGTGGTTTGGGTCTGATCCGTTTGTGGCATCACCGTTTCAGTTCCGTCCGTGGCGTGGCTGATCTGAAACGGACGGAAGAGTAGAGAGAGAGGGTGGAGGTGGAGGTGGTTCGTCGGCCGACGGTGGGGAGGGGGAAGACCAACGGCGCGGCAGATTTTGGGAGGGAAAAATTTTGGCAAAAATTTGGAAAGAAAACGAGTGGGACGCATTTTTTGTGAGAAAATTTTGGTTTTAAAAAAACTGATGTCACATAATAGGGTCGAATGAAAGTCAGTTTGTAGTCGAAGGTATATTGTTACTCCAGTTCTAATGTCCCTTTCTCCGATCCACAAAAAGCTTAAGGAGATAGTATATTCGAAATTGAAATGGCTCAAGCTAGCACCTCACCTATGTATAATTGAGCGAGATCGATAGTGATGTGACAGGACAGAACATATTTTTTTGGGAAAGTTGATCCAGAAGTCAAAATGCCATGTGTTTCGGTTGACTGAGGCATGTGGGCCTTGATCGATACAGCTGGCTTTTGGATACGTCTGATTTGATGAACAGTGACATACGGCAAGCCAAGATCAAGCCACTCCATCATGGTTCGGTCGATTGATCCCAATATCATGATTGAGCCCGAGTTTCAACCGAAAAATTTGACTCCAAAAATCACACCCCGACTTGAGATACAAGAAAAGGGTCACACCCCGACTTGAGCCTTGTTCGAGTTGTTATTCATTGTTGATCTGTGTGAAGTGAAAAATCCGAAAAAAGCAGTTTCTTAAATTGTTGACTTTTAATTATTAAGCTGCGAAATCTCTGTCATTTAAAATATTAAGCTGTGAAATAAGGTAGTAGCTATTTATCCATAAAAGAAATAAGGTAGTAGCTAGAATCCCACCCACTAGGTTTGCTTGTATGCATTGACTTTTAATTACAAGTACTTAATCATGCTTCTAGTTGTGAAATTTTAATGATTTTAATTTATGCGATCTACGCAAATATAGATGTTCAAACATGGATTTGTTGTGTGGGATCCGAATCTACATAAATAAATAAGTTTGGATCAACAATAGACATGCATGTCATATCTGTACTTATTAGACTTGATGTTCGTGATTTGCAAAAAAAAATTTCCTTCAGCCGATTGGAAAGCGACTTGAAGTAAGACATTATAATTGTTGCAACAGTAGTTATGATTCCTTGAGTTGCAACCCTAGTGTAAAAAGATATTCCAACAAGTGCAAAGATGTGCAAGTTTTAGCAAAAACCGCATCAAATACTATGGACCATTCACTACCAAAAAAAAGGTTTTTTTACCACTTTTTTTTTTTTTTTTTTTTTACATCGCTTTTGGAAAATGATGTAAAATTATGTAAAAATCGTTTTTCCAAAAAGGTCTTGTTTGTTAGGAATTGGATACCTAATCCATTTCAACACTGAATTAAGTGGTTTGTAATTGATAACCAACCTAGAGGCTTCATGTTCTAATTCAGCATGTTTCTGAACATAGAAAGCTGAGCAAGACCAAGGTGATTTGCTTTTGCGAATAATGTCTTTCTGTAATAAATCATTTATTTCAGATTGGCAAAACTCCATTGTTTCCGAGCTCATTTGAATGGGCCGGGCTTTTGTGGGGATCTTTCTTTTATCAAATCCTTTGATGTAGGGAAGACTGACCGTATGTTTCTTCCTATACCAAAATGCAGTAGGAAGATCTAAACAGACATCAGACCGAATTCTTTTTTCAAAGAGTTTGATTCTTTGTTGAAGGATTAGCAAAGCGATGTAAAGTTTTACATCGCTTTGGCAAAGAGACAAAAGCGATGTAAAAGTTTCACATCGCTTTTAACAAAAGCATAGTATAAAATTTTTTGCAACTCCAACTTTTACATCCCTTTGAAAGGGATGTTAAAAAAGTGATGTAAAAATTTGGGGTTTGATAGAATACCGTCTAGAGGTTCCTTTATGAATCCTTCTAGAATTTTTTTAAATTTTTTTAATCAAATTGGGGCCCACCTTTCATTGATAGGTGGGCCCAAATTTGATTAAAAAAATTTTAAAAAAAAATTAAAAGGACCCCTAGAAGGACTTCTAGAAGATGCACAAGCATTTTCCTAAAAATTTTAACATCGCTTTTTAGGCCTAAAGCAATGTTAAAAAAGCGTGGTCAAAATGCGATTTTTTTGTAGTGATTAGATGAAACTGAAAAATCATATTCATATATTAACAAAGCAATTCAGCAGTTCAAGCTATGAACATAGTCCACCTTCCCAAGTGACCAATTTCGATGGATTTTCAGTTAGGTTAGTTACGTTTTCAAAAGCTTTGCTCACACTTACTCCAGATCAAATGATTTGATCCAAACACAATAGTTAGTCATATTTATTATTTAAGATAAGATTTTAGATCAAATTATTAAATTTATCGTTTTCTATTGACTTAAATTTTTTTGATAATTTGTGGTGGAACTTGGTATTGAAACAAAAGTCTTGAGTTTGAATTTGGACTTTATAGTTTGCCCTTTCTCCCCCTTCCCCTTTCTGTTAAATATTGCACAAAGTTGGATTGTTGAGAGGGTATTAGAATATTTATTTAAATAATTAAAATTTATAATTTTTTATTAACTTATATTTTTGGAACAATTTATGATTTAAGAATTCAGACACACAGCGTATTCTTCACATAAGCAATATTCATTTAAAAAATTAGATAACAAAACGGTAAACAAAAACATAAATACCAAATTAAAGGCACACTTGCACGCTTTTAAAAAGTTTGAGTACCATAAACCTGTAATGCGGAGGAAAAGGGAAGAACAGGATCAAGACACAACAACATGAAAACCTGTGGAAGGAAATAAAGATGATGTGTAGATATTGGACCTTCTTGCTACTAGCACCTTTAAATCCGCTCTTTGTCTCCTTTTTATTATTTATTTATTTACTTTGTAGAAAAGAGTAGTTAGAAGTGATATCTCAAACACTAGTTTGTGGATTTCAAAATTTTTATTAAGGTTAATCGTGCACTCGCTCCACCTTAGTTACCATCCATGCTACGTAGAAAAAATAAATAAAAGGAGAGACATAAGCAACCATTTTATTTCATTATAATTATATGTTGCTATGATATTAAACAAGGGAAACGTGGGAAAACTTTATTTCAAACCATCTAACAGTTCGTTGCCGCAATTACATATCATTCTCTAATTATTATTACGAGAACTTTTTTCTGAAGAGACTCAACAACATTCGTGTCCAACTGGAAGGCCTTGACAAGAACTTCTGGAATGATTGGAGGATTGGCTCCAAAGAGGTTCTCAGATATGGTGATGCGCCCAGGATTTTGGCTGCCGAAACTGGCAAAAGCAACAACATTGGTTGTTCCTACATTAATCTGGAAGTGAATGAGACCAATTGGAAAGATGAACAAATCTCCCGCGTATAGAGTTTTGGTGAAGATGCTGTTTTTTGATGTGACAAAGCCAACGTACAGAGTACCTTCTAGGACAATGAGAATCTCGGAGGCACGAGGGTGAGTGTGGGGTGGATTTACGCCATTCGGTGCAAAGTCTAAGCGTGCTAAGGATACGCCTAGTGTGTTGAGGCCCAGTATTGTGTCAACCGGCAACAGATCGACATTTGATCCAAGTTGATTTGAAGTGTTTCTAGGAGTGTTTAGCCCGGCAAAAAAGAAATCATCGGGAGTGACAAGCTTTGGGTCCTTGCAGAACTTTCCGTTCAAAAATACTGCACAAAGAAGAGTTTGTTACTGGCACGCAAGGCAATTACTTAACAATGGTTTATAGCCTGTGATGCAGAAATTAAAAAAAAAAAAAAAAAAAAAAATCCCATTTTAAGTAATCCCTCCTAGCATATATAATTATATTGATATGCAGATTTCAAAATGCTTCAAATGACTCCCTAATAATAATAATAAGAATGTGTACATACCAGCATCAGTGGAAGTGTTAACTGCAACACAAAAGTCTTGCAGAGGAGCAGGGTCATAGGCAGAGGCAACGTAGCATGCCAAAGCCATGAGTGCCAAAGCTACAAGGTAATTAGGAACCCCTTCATCTTTATTGCTTCTGTATTCGCTGAATTCTTGGTTTTGTGAGGAGTACTGAGATATGTTGCGTGGGTACGTGTCTATTTATAGCGGGGAGTCAATGAACCGGTCTATGTTTTTCACTAGATGGAGCCTATAAGACTTTCGATTTTTTCTTTCGAGGGTGAACCGGCCGTTATTTAACCACTTAATTTGCACACGTTAAAAAGGCATGCAGCCAAATTCGATCAATTCAATTAATGAAAGAGTGGAGTTCTTGTTATATTAGGTATGTATTTTCATAAGAATATTTTCTTAAGAGTCGCTTGATTAATGACTTAATCTTAATTTCTTCTAGGTACGTTGTAATAGTTCATCTATTTAAAGGTTGTTATATTATGAATAAAACATAGAAGAATTAATCAAAATTAGTGCTTGCGTTATGAGGTCTAAGTTTTTAGTAAACAAGTTATTTTAAAAGATGTGAGGTATAAAATAAATAAAAAAGTAGTTATAAATTGTTCATAATATTTTCACAAATGACGGGTCTGATCCTCATCATTATGCTCTTTAACAAAAATGATGTTTAATTTTAAAAGAGGGAACATAATCGTGGCGATTAAACTCTTATTCTCAAATGCAGAAATATGTTTCACGAGACATTACCCTCTCTCAACAGGGTTAACGCGTTCAAAAGAACTTCTTCTGATACAATTTCAGTGCCTCGTACATTGCACAAACATACCGTCTTACACTAGTAATTCGACCAAGTCTGACCTCGGGTGGTCCACACTAACTAGCAAAGCCGTAACTGATGACCCGCTTATGGACGAAAGTGCCATTTTCGTCTTTATTGAAAATTGAGGTACCTCCTATGATAAAAGATGAAATTGAGGTGGCTTTAAAGAAAGACTTTAAACTATAAGAGGCAAAAAGATATATATCCCTATTTTTTAATATAACGCAGGGCAAAAGCAACGACTTATTGGAGTCGTTGCTAATGACCAGTTATCTGCAACAACATTGGATTTAAAATGTAATATATTGATATTTTAAATAGGAGATTAAATATATGGCTATAAGTTTCGAATATAAGATCATATATTCTGATATCATTATAAACAACTATTCGTCCAACAAATTTAAATAATAAAAAATGAAAAACTTAATTACTTAATCATTATTCTAACAAAAACAAACATATACCATAATTAGCCTGTAAATTTATTATGATAATTAGTGAGTTTTTCTTCATAAAACAAAGAAGAAAAAGAAATAAAAAATAATGGGACTTCGAGTGTAACACGAAGATAATTGATTTTATTTGCTTGACAAAATCTTTTTTGGTGATATTCATAAAAAAAAAAAAAAATCTTTTTGGTTGTGATGTACCTTTCAAGTGATATTTGTTGATAAGTACGTATTTAATTATTCCAATCAAATCAAATAGAGAGAGAGAGAGAGAGAGGGATTCTGCAAGGAGCTAGAAAGCCTCCATCTGCGTCAAATGTACTGGAAGACATCGCAAAAGACCCGTTGCCTCAACATTAGAACATCCAAACACCCAATATTAGTAGTAGTTTATTTTAAATTTTTTTTTAATGTAGAAAATAAAATTATATTTTAATTTTTATTTAAATGTACTTTATAGTGTTTTTTTTTTTATATGATTAAAATTCTATTTAAATTAAATGCTAGAAGAAAGAGAGAGAAAAGGAATTATTTAAATATTTTTTTAAACAAATGTGGAAAAAAGAAAAAAAAAAAAGAGAAGAAAACAAGTTTTTATATTAAAATAATGCTGAGGGAATAATTTTTTGTTCCTTAGATGAAGAGAACCAAAAGTGATTCTCTTCGTATTTCTATAGTTTAGGGAACGCTTAAGAAAGCTGCTGCAAGAACCTTTTTATATTTTTTTTAACAATTTTTTCTACACTAAAGAAGAAAATAAAGGTTAAAAAAAACTGTTGCTAATACTCTAACGATAGGTGGCTTTAGATCTCAGTAAGCCAATAAAATCTATATACACATGTAACACATACATGATTCACAGAAATGGAAAAACATCAGCACTCCCAATCTCTTACTGTACATGTGTTGCTTTCTCCAATCTGCAAAAGCCTTAAAGTTATAGTATATTCCAAATTCACATGGCTGAAATACCTCACCTATGACCTGTGTATAGATGACCCTATCGTGTCGTAACCAGTGAAATCTATGCCATTTAAAATATTATGTAAATGTAGACGTTCAAACAGCTTGCGATGCTCATAATCATGTTTCGAGTTGTGAAATTATTTAATGATTTTATACATCAGGCAAATGAAGACGTTCAAACAGCTAGCTTGAAATGCTCTAAGTCAAATGATTTGATATTATCTCATTAATTAGCTTATCTTGTTTTGCTATGCTAGAAAAAGCTTTCCCAAATAACAACTATGTACCATGCAATTGAACGTTTCTGGTGTATTTCGTTTACAACAAAAGATCTAATCCTAATTAAAGATTTTAGTGTGGACAAAAATTTCTTCGAGACCAGAAGATATTTCCTCCAACCCAATCTCAAAAAGCCATGTGTCTATTCTCAAAAATCCTCTTTATCCTTCTTGGGGTTTGCTAGAACACCTTCTAGATGTCCTTCTAGGGGTCCTTCTGGATTTTTTTTTAATTTTTTTAATCAAATTGGGACCCACCTTTCATTGAGAGGTGGGCCCCAATTTGATTTAAAAAATCAAAAAAAATTCTAGATGAACCCCTAAAAGGACCTCTAGAAGATGCACAAGCATTTTCCATCCCTCTTGTACGCCCACAGAATTCCAAGCGTCACTCTTGCCTTCTTTTTCTTTCTGTGCAACTTGATTCATCTAATCCAATATATTGTTTTACAAAATGTGTATACTGCTTATGATACATTTTAACAAGCACCTGATATGCAAAAAAAAGAAGTATTTGAAACAATAATACTCCAGCTTGAATACAAATCCATAAAATATACAGCAACCAGTAAAGTTACAGGAAATACAACAACAAAATGATTACAGAAGGCTCAAGGAAGTTTTTTCTTGTTTTCATGTAACTATACAACAATCAGTTGATCAAGAACCCAACCCCAATAGCGCCGAGCGGCCATAGAAGAGCACCGACGGCTTCAGCGGGTAGAAGCCTTCAGAAAACCCAACTGAGGGAAGATGAAGAGGATGAGAAGAATGAGGCTCAACGCTCAACGAAGCATTTTTGTTCTCACAAACAAGGGCCTGAACAGTTTTGCTGTAATCCAATTCTTCAATGTTTCTTTTTTCTCTTAACAGTAGAAAAAAATGGTGTCCTATCTTTTTCGAATCTGATTGACCCATTTTCTAATACATGGTTTTGTTGATATTGTCCATCTTCTGGAAGGCAACCTGTCGGAGAAACAGAGGTTGTATATCTAAACAGGAAAAGTGGATGATCTTGTTGTTGTAATTTAAAGAAATTGACATGGGTGCTCATCGCTTATGTTAGGTTGAAATCTAAAAAAACTATGAAGATCAAGGAAGAAACAGAAAATAGAATGCGCACATGACTATTGGATTCCTGTGTGCTTGAGAAAAGACGACGTTAACGGTAGTCCAAAATCTGTTAGTATGTTTTTTTAAAAAAAAAAATGTGACGAAGGACAAGTAGCAATTAGAGACCGGGTTGAAGGATATTTCCTTCCTTTTACTGATCAGCTGACATGAAGTCTATTCTTTCTTTTTAAGGAATTAGAAAACAAAGCCATGTTGGAATATAATAGACTTACTTACACTTTCTGTGGAAAATATACAGGTTAAACGAGGCTCGAAGGTGACAAAAAGTAAAGAGTCTGTCTGGCAGGTTAAACGATGTGGTACGCTAATGACTATTGCGTTTGGTTACTTTTGTCATTTAGGTTGACTGTAATCCCTATGTGTCCAACGCCTACATTACATAGCTCATCTAATTAATGTTATTATTGTGGGCTCCAGATCTTCCACCAATCTATTATTACTTTCTTATTTTAGGCTTCGTTTGTTTTAACAAAAAATAATTTTTATAAAGAATTTTTTATATTTTGTAGTGTTTGGTGAAGCGAAAAATAATTATCAACGGAAACTATTTTAGTTGAACGAAAAATCTTTATTAATTTTTATAAAATGGATTCTCCTTTTTAAAACTATAAACCATTTTCTAAGTCTGAGCTTCTCATTTTCAAATCGCAAGATTATAGTCTAAATGCCACCAAACCCTGTCGGGACCTAGTTGAGACATTGTAGGGACCTGACCAAGATATCGCCAGGACCTGACTAAGATATCGCCGTGACCTGACTAAAATATCGCCAAAACCTAGTCATGACAGTGCCGAGACTCGACTGGGACATCGTCGGGACTCGGCTGGGACTCGGTCGAGACCCACCTGGGACATCGCTGAGGGCAACGCCGAGACCCAATCGGAATATTGCCGGAACTCGGTCGTGACCTTACCAGAACCCAACCAGGACATTGTCGGGACTTAGTCGTGACTTTTGTAGCACCTGACCGAGATGTCGCCTGGACCCAGTCGGGACATCGCCGAGACCCGGCCAGGACATCACCGGGACCCAGTAAGGACATCGCCAGACCTAGCCGAGACAACGCCAAGACCCGCTTAGGGCATCACCAATACTCGGTCGAAACAACGCCAAGAACCGCCCAGGGCATCGCCGGAACCCGACCGGGACATCGCCGAGACTCAGTAGGGACATTGTCGAGACCCAACCGCGATATCGTCAGAACCTAGTAGGGACATCGCTGGGACACATGTAAGACCCACTTGGGGCACTGTCGAGACCCACCTGGGACACTACCGAGACCTACCCTAGGCATCGCTGAGACTCGACCGAGACCCGGTCTTGACCTCTCCAGAACCTAACTGGGACCTAGCCAGGACCCAATCGGGACATCGTCGGGACCTGACTGAGATATTGCCAGGACCCGCCGGGACACCCCCGGAACCAGCCCAAGAATTGCTGAGACTCGACTAGATCATTGCCAAGACCCACCCAGGATACCACCGAGACCCAACTAGGACATCGCTAGGACTCGACCGGGATATCGTCGACATCCGGTCGTGACCTTCTAGGACTCGTCCAAGACATCGCCGGGACCCGATCGGGACCTAGCTGAGACCCCATCGTGACTTGGTCGCCAGCCAGGTCTCGGCGGGGTCTGAAACAGGTTCCGACAGTGTTCCAGCAAGGGTCTCCCGGTGTTTTAGCTGTGGTCCAAAGATTTGATTAATATAATATATTAATACAATTATATTAATATTTTTAAGTTGTGAATAAAAAAATAATTTTTATAGGTTAATATGATTAATTAAAAATATAAAAAATATTTGTGATTTCCTGTACGCGCCAAACACCGAAAAATGTTTCCGATGAAAAATATTTTCCTAAAAAATGATTTCCCTGAAATCATTTTCTAGCAAAAATTATTTTTAAGTCAAAATACAGAGCCCTATATTCACTCAAACTTTATCATATTATATTTGTAGATCTTCACATTTATTAAATCACTAATTTTTCTAAAAAACAACAAGATAAAGATTGACGAATTTAATTATTTAACTAAGTATCCTTCTTCTGGTTGTAGCATAATATGAGCCCTATATTATGTATGTAAAAAATAAAAAGTACATTTTTAGAAGTACACATACTCCTTCAAACTATCAATTTATTGTTAATGTTTTCCACAAACTACCAATGGTGTTGATTTCCTCCAATGGCAAAAATACCCTTCAAAAAGTTTTTTTTAAAAAAAATATAAAATTATTAAAATTATATATATATTATTATATATTTTAAAAAACTAAAACTAAAACTAAAATTAAAAAACCAAGGGCGCCACCCTTGATTTTTCATTTTTTTTATTTAGCTTTTTTAGAATTTTTTTTTTTTTTTAAAAAAAAAAAAAAAATTCAATTAGGCCGAACCACCCCATATAGCCGAGGAGGTAGCCAGTTTTCCATGTTTTTGTTATCGTCCTTTCTTTCTTTGTTGGTGCATGCACCTGACCTCAAGGCCACGTATAGGGAGAAACTCCTGTAAGAATTTATTGTCCCACATGACATGGTACATGTGATAATTTATTAGACTCCTAATATTACAAGGTTATTTAATCCTTCTTAAACTGTTGGTTAATTAATGAAGAAAAATGGTTTCTTATTTAATTCTTACTTTGATGGGAAGTAGAATTAATGGTGAATAAAGAAACCGGTCCTCTCTCTACCTTATAAATATGCACAATATCCATCAACTTTGTGTAACTCAAGAGGGTCAAGTGAGAAAAACCGCTTTCTAGTATTTATGCTTTTAGATCAAGTTTTAAGAAGGCTTTATTGCTATGAATTCTGATATGTTTCTTCTATTACTTTATTGTGATAATCATGATAGTTAAGGTCTTGAAAGTTATTAAATATTTATGTCTATTTATTTTACATGTAGTATCAGAGCCTGAGTTATGACTTTATGATTTTCTATAAAGTGATTATTATATGTTAGACACTAATGAATTCGTATTACACGAATTCACTTGCTCTTAATTGTTCACTTGAACATTATTTCTTTATCTCATTGATGTGCAAGTTCTTTTAAATGCATAATTAATACATGTTTCATTTTTGTGTATTTATTTAATGACAAGTTTTGTCTTTTATGCAAAACAATGTAACATCACCCTTTTACGTAAAACATTCCAAGTGTATATCATGAATTTTAATTTGTCTTTTAGTTATCATATTTCATGACTATTTGTTCATACTCTATGGGATATTATTTTGCTTTATTTCTTGTGTGCGAAGTTATTTAGTGCACAACAAAAACGTAAAGGGTGTCAATGTAATATATGCAAGCATTTTATGTCAACGTATTTTTCTATTAACAAAATTTATTGCTGCTTTAAATAATTGAAATCAAGGTTTGTAGAAAATGCTTTGTCTTTAAAACATTGATTATTTAATTTCATGCGTTATTGTTGTTTATATTCATGAATATTTATGTCAATCAATGATAAAGACATATTACGACTATTCGCATTGCATTGTCATTGTTTCAAATTGAAATCTATAATATAAAATAGTTTGGTGATCACCAAAGTGGCCCAACTAAAAAGATTCATAGATTTCAAGTTGTATTTTTGAATCTTAATATTCATATCCCAAGTATTAAGATAATGACATTGCAAATTTTGATGGTTTTTCAATCACATGAATATTTTGAATTGGCCCAAATGTGCACCACATTTCAAGTGATTGATAAACTAAGATAAGGTAATTAATGTGTATCCTTAATTGAGAGTTGGAACCGGATACCCAAAGATAACGGACCAATCGGATTACGAATGCATTATTAATTATTCCTAATAGGTGAATAAGAATCACCATAATGATTATATTTTTCTAGTATATCGTAATTTTCACCCAAAGGTGAATTGCGGTAGTACTACTTACTATTTATTAAAAATTATTTTATGTTTGATAACTCAAAGCATTAATATAGTGAGCATTTATTTGATTGCAGTGTCAATTCCTATTTCACTACATTCGCCTGCTTCATTTGTTCTGATTCTTAATGGAACAAATTTCTAAGACTGGTCTGAACAAGTTCAGTTTCACCTTGGTGTTTTGGATCTTGATTTGGCACTCCGGACTGAGAAACCGTCTGCTATTACTAATTCAAGCAGTGCGGAAGAGGCTTTATACATGTCTTGGGAAAGATCGAACAGATTAAGCATTATGTTTATGCGAATGAGCATAGCGAATAACATTAAGTCAACGCTTCCTAAATGTGACAGTGCTAAAGAATTCTTTACAACTGTGGAAGAACGTTTCCGTTCAGCTGACAAGTCTCTTGCTGGGACTTTGATGGCTGAACTTACTACCATGCAATTTGATGGTACACGTAGGATGCATGAGCATATCCTTGAAATGACAAATCTAACTGCTAAGTTAAAAGCTCTTGGGATGAATGTGGATGAATTCTGTCTCGTGCAATTTATCTTGAATTCGTTGCCTCCTCAGTATGGGCCGTTTCAAATTCATTACAACACTATTAAGGATAAGTGGAATGTAAATGAATTGGCCAATATGATTGTTCAAGAAGAGGCAAGGCTTAAGCAACAAGGACATCATTTAGTTCATCTTGTCAGCCATGGAGCCAATAAGAAGTGGAAGAAACCTAAAACAGGCAAAAAGATAGAGCCACCCAAAGTTATAGACCTCCTTAAGCAATTGAGGTTCATGAGAAGGGACTAAATAGTATCAAAGGGTATGATCAATGGTTGACTTCAAATAGCGCCATATGTGCTTTACAGCTAATCATTAAGGTTCTCTTGGATCTTGTATACATTGTGACTCCTTGTTGATTGCAGAAACTTTGTGAGGACAAATGACAAATATGTATTGGAGCGACCCCACAATGCTTCGATGGAGGGTTGGATCTGTGATTGAAGAACCTTCAAATATGTTGAGATAAGAGGGGGCTGACATAGGTAGGAGATAGGGTTGGCGAGGGCTATATTCTTCTTGGACAGGAGTCACTTATATACCTCTATTGAGAAAAATGTAATCCATCTATTGTAACGCTCCGACAAAATCATTTAACTCGTAATTGACTTAGCGGCTCATTTTCCAACCTTAATCCACTAGGGCTAAAACTCAAGGATCTCACACTCTCCGAAGAAAGTCTGCAGCGGAAGACTTATCACCTACATACAGAAATAGCAACTAAATTAGATCCACAATCAAATAATAACACCATAATAAACTAAAACATCATAACATATATAATATTGTCTCCAAAAGTATGGTCAGCGACTAATCAANTTTTGCTTTTGCTTGATGAATTTTTCCTCTTTGAGTCCTCTTTCCAATGCCCTTGACTTTGCCTCAATCGGAGTTTTGAGCTAGGAGTTATGATCAAAAGAGTGCGCAAAGGTCATTGGTCATCAACTTTGCAAAAGTTGATGTATTTTCAGCCTAAATTTGATAGAATTGTTTGTGTTCTTTATTAAGCCCTACAAAATAGAATAAACACTAAAACATAACAAAATATTAAATTACAATACAAACTAAGGCTTAACATATGCCAGTTAAGGGGTTTAAATGTGAAACATTCAGTAGTTATCAATCAACATAATACCCGAAAATTACAAGCTAAATTCTTAAAGTCAAGATTATCAACATCTCAAAGTCTAGTCTTCAAAAGATAGAACATGTGGATGATGTTTATCATGTCATGACAAGACTCCCCTCCAGCTCTCCATACCGATCAGCCACTCTGGATCTAGCTCTTAAAAAATAATCTTAAGTATGCCCTCCAATTGGACAAACCTCCTCGTAAGTCCCGACATCGTCTAAACTATCTATAAAACAATACATGTTTTACAGGTAGAAAAATACAAGCGTAAGCTCAGCACTCTTAGTGAGTAATAATACACATGATATATAGGTTATCATTTTATAAATTCAGTTTATAAACCACAAGAAGTAATGATATCATTAATTGGATAAAATAATGTCATGACAATGCAATATATTTATAATACATGATAAATCAAGGGAACATGTCATATGTCAATAATATCATTTACTCAAAACATTAAGTCATTAACCCTCTCTCAGCAGGGTTTGTACGTTCTCGTGAGAACATTTGGTAAAACAACGGTGCTTTGCATATTGCATAGACATATCGTCTTATACTAGCAGCCCAACTAAGTCTAACCTCAGGTAACCCACGTTACTAGCAAAGTCATAACCGAGACTCCATTTAAATAATGGTGCGCTTGTCACAAATAACAACTATTGGATCTAACGCCAAACATAACAATAAATATTTTGACCAAAGAGTTAACCTATAATAATAGTAGCCCATGGCCATTTTTCCGCACAAGACGGTATATCATGTCGTATCATGCAAATTTAATCTTTCAATGTCTTTTATATGTATGCATGTTTCAACTCATCATTTCTATTATCATTATTAATCATGATTATTTTCACAATAATAGAGCTCCCAATAAATAGAAATATATTTAATATGAGTTGCAAACATGTATGTTTTATATGTCAAATAGTCATGCTATGCAAAAAATATAATGACAAATATCCGTGTGAGTTTTACTTACTTGTATCGCAAAATTCCACTGATGGGTCTTCCAAGTACTCTCAAACTTCCAAATAAGTGAAAAGACTTTATCATTAGTCTTAAACTAAGCTAAGACAACTATAAGCCTTAAATTAACTAAACCAGGTCTTCTGCCTATGACACGAACGTTCTTACAGGAGGCACGAACATTCTTGTAAGCCCGCGAACATTCCTGTTGTGAGGTATGAACGTTCCTAGGTTGACAGAAGGTCGTTTTGGGTTGAAAACCCTCCTAAACTTTCACTAACACCACCTAAGGTCTATACAAGGTCTCCTCAAGACAATGAACCTAAGTTAACACAAGCATGCAGGTTATAAAACATCCAATATCATTAAACCACTCAAACTATAGTGAATATGGTTAACTACATACTACAAATCATAACCTAGTAAAAGACTTAAACAAGAAACTATACTACGAAAATAAAGATAGTAATGTGAACAGTACTAATTAAGGAAATAAACTTAGGTTAGAAAGTTACCTCTCTAAAAAGAATAGGGCTAAGAGAACTCCTCTTTTCCCCAAAAGCTTCCTCCACACTCACACATTGAAATTACACTTAACAAGGGTAGAAATGTGATGAATGATCGAGGTATAGGGGGTATTTATAGGGAGAGTTTGTGTGAGTAAAGATTGTAGGTTAATTATGTTATTTGGCAGTACACGAACGTTCGTTGATCAGTCATGAACGTTCGTGTACAGCCTGACACACATGCTGCATGTGTGACCTACTGCACACAGTGGTGAACAGTGCTACAAGACATACAAGAACGTTCCTGTATATTGTTCACTAGAATGTTCCTGATCCTTACACGAATGTTTGTTTGAGCCAGAAAACTCCAAAAATCTCAGCTCTTAGTAACCCTATAACCCCCTTAACCCTAAACAAGGCATGACTTAACCTTGTTTAATTATTCGGGGTATTACGATCTAAAGCCCATGTAGCTTCGAGTCCTAAGAAGAAATGGAGAGGGCCAAGATCTTTGAGAGCAAAAGAGGAGTGCAGATCATGTAGAAGTTAAAAAATGGCCCCTAAATGTGATACGCTGGGTGATATACTACCTGCCGAAGTAGATGTAGTGAAATCCGAGGAGAATCTAGAACAAGAGAAGGGCCCGAAGGAGCTGTAGTGTTGGCACGAATGTTATAGGAAGACAAAAAGGGTACAACAATAGTGGCAGGGATTGAAGTTTGCTCGGAGGAAAAAGATGAAGAGTGAGTGGCATGACAGTGAGAGAAAGGAAATTAAGGAGCCTTCTTTGAAGATGACATGCGCGCCTTGCAATGTAAATTCTTCGTCAGAGAATATGGAGGCATTTTGTACCCATGATGGTTCTTACTATATCCTTTAAAAACACATGATTTTGAACGAAATGCAAGTTTGGCAGAATTATAAGAACGAAGAAATGACCAACATTCAAAGTCAAAGGCAATTTATGAGAGGACACTAGAAAAACGTCAAAGACGTTTGTTGAAGGCCACATAAAAGTGGCTTTGATACTATAAAGAAATATGTGATGTGATAAAATATAAATGAGAGAAGAGAGAGAAAGCGGAAGCGGAGAGACAATGATGGGCTACATCTTAACTTCGTATGTATATATTGATGTATGACAATGGCTTTTATTTATAGAGAGACTGTGAGTAATAATCAAGTAAACCTACTCTAAATAAGGAAGGAAATCATATATGAGAAAAATATAAACTATTATTCTAAGTTTGCACATACCAATGGCAAAAATTTTATTTATCTGACATCTCTCTCTATCTCTTATAAAGATACATTTTTAAATAATTATTTGGATACTTTTCTCATGTTTCATATTGTATAAGACTGAGTTGGTTCACTAATTCAATTCGATGAGATCATATCGCTTCAAATTTTATTGTAGTTAACAGTTGGTATTGTATTCTTCAGAAAATTATTACACTAAAAATATTTTTCCTACACTTTATTCAACACTGTTGCTTTTTCTAGTGGAGCTTCAGTCAATGGATTGGTGTCCTGGAATTTTCCACATGACAAAGACATCAAAATTATTTGATTTCTATTTGCTTTACAAAAAGAAAAAAAGTTTACAAGTTTGGTATGAAGATGAAACTGCACCAAAAGATTTATTATTAATGTTCTTTTCTATGGTGACTATTTGTTCAAGGTTGCTAATTGGATACTTTGGAGTTGACAAATCCTGTCTTCTTTTCAGATTTGTTGTAAGCCCTTTATCAAATCCGTTAACTAATATTTTTTTATTCATATATTTCAGTTTACTTTAGTTGATGCTTACATACCTCTCATGATATGCTTAATCCTTTGCTTTTATTTTGTGTAACTTTTATCTTTTACTTTATTTCTTAGTAATCATATGATAATTGAAAAAGTTTTGAATTTTGTGAATCGAATTGATAGTAATGTATAAAAGATAATTTTGAAATTGAATTATAATAGAATAAAACCTACGCATAGCGAACATTATAGGCTAGTAAAAGATTATGTACTGATATTGGACATGCTACTAGTAACCTTTTGAATCTGCTCTCGCATTATTTATTTATTCCAATGTTTATTAATCTATTTTTTTGGAAAAGAGGAAGCGAAGGGCATGTATCATAATTGAATTCTATGTACATACGATGTAATGTCTTTGTGATATTAACATCTACATCGCTCTACTTTAGTTACCATGCATGCTGTGTCGAGAAAAAAAGAAAAAAAGAAAAATAGAAGAGGAGATCGAGTACATAGGCAACCATTTTATTTCCTCATAATTATATATTGCTACAACGTTACAAAAAGGGAAACATAACAAACTTTATTCAAACCATCTTCCGGTTCATTGTGGCAATTACATATAGTACTTCTCTAACTAAACTTTTTCTAAAGATAGTTAACCACATTCTTATCGAGTTGGAATGCCTTGGTGAGAACATCAAGATTGACAGGCGGATCGGATCCAAAAATATTCTTTGCTATGACGATGAGCCCAGGATTCTGCCTGCCGAGACCAGCACAAGCAATAGCATTAGTTTTTCCGACATTAAACTGGAAGGGAATGAGACCAATTGGGAAGACAAAGACGTCACCTGCGTTTAGGGTTTTTGTGATGAGACGGTTTTCCGGGTTGGATGTGACAAAGCCAACGTACAGAGTACCCTCTAAGACAACTAGAATCTCGGCTGCACGAGGGTGAGTGTGGGGGGGATTTAGGCCGTAGGGTGCGAAGTCTAAGCGAGCTAAGGATATGCCTAGTGTGTTGAGGCCAGGTATTTTGTCCACATTCAAAAGAGTGACATTCGTTTATAGCCAGTGATGCAGAAATTAAAAAAATTCCCATTTAAGTAATCCCTCCTAGCATAATTACATTGATATGTAGATTGCAAGATGCTTCAAATGACTCCTTAATAATAATAATAAGAATGTATACATACCAGCCTCAGTGGAACTGTTAACTGCAACGCAAAAGTCTTGCAGAGGAGCTGGGTCGTAGGCAGAGGCAACAGAGCATGCCAAAGCCATCAGTGCCAAAGCTACAAGGTGATTAGGAGCCCCTTTCATCATTCTTGCGGTTATGATCGCTAGCTTTCTGTATCCGGTGAATTCTTGGTTTTGTGAGGAGTGAGAGATGTTGCATGGAACATGTCTCTTTATAGCGGGGATTCAATGAACCGGTCTGTGTTTTTCACTAGATGGAGCCTGTAAGATTTGGTGGGTTCTCAATTTTTTATTTAGCGGGTGATCCGGCCGTTACTTAACGACTTAATTTGCACATGTTAGAAATGCTGCCAAATTCCGACCACTTCAATTAATCAAGGCGCACAGTTCTAATGTCCCCTTCTCCAATCCGCAAAAAGCTCAAGGTGATAGTATATTCGGAAATTGAAATGGCTCAAGCTAGCACCTCTGAAAGAGTAACTTGTTTACAAACTAGTTACTTCTCTATCTCTCTCTCTCACACACTTTTATCACTAAAAGACAAAGAATAAAAGGAAGACTTAGAGAAGAGTGGAGGAAATTCTTCTTTGGATTCACACATCTTAAAACACCTTACAAAGCCTCTATATATAGGCATAAAAAAAAAAACAACCGTACATGCCTTTTCTTCTTCCTCTTTATTGCAATAAACTATAATAACTCTAATAACTCCTTTAAATTATGAATTCAGTTTAAGAAACGAAAAGGTGCATCCGTTTAAGAAATTAAAGGGCATCATTTATTTAAAAAAGAACTTCTAACTTCTCCACTAAAATAAACTCTTTTACGTTTTGGATTGATTGAGCTTCCAACAACCTCACCTATGTATAGTTGACCGATATCGCATAGTGACGTGACAGGACACAACATATTTTTTGGGAAACTTGGTCCAGAAGTCAAAATGCCATGTGTTTCGGTCGACTGAGGCATGTGGGCATTGATCGATACAGCTGACTTTTGGATAAGTCTAATTTGGATGAACAGTGACATATGGCAAGCCAAGATCAAGCCACTTCATCATGGTTAGGTCGACTAATCCCAATATCATGATTGAGCCTGAGTTTCAACTGAAAAATTTCACACCAAAAATCACACCCCGACTCGAGATACAAGAAAAGGGTCACAACCCGACTTGAGCCTTGTTCGAGTTGTTATTCATTGTTGATATGTGTGATGTGAAAAATCCAAAAAAAGCAATTTCTTAAATTGTTGACTTTTAATTATTAAGCTGCAAAATCTCTGCCATTTAAAATATTAAGCTGCGAAATAAGGCAGTAGCTATTTATCTAGAAAATAAATAAGGTAGTAGCTAGAATCCCACCCAGTAGGTTTGCTTGACTTTTAATTACAAGTACTTAATCATGCTTCTAGTTGTGAAATTTTAATGATTTTAATTTATGCGATCTATGCTAATATAGATGTTCAAACATGGATTTGTTGTGTGGGATCCGAATCTACATAAATAAATAAGTTTGGATCAATAGTAGACATGCATGTTATATCTATACTTACTAGACTTGATGTTACATCGTTGCCAAAAAAAAATTTCCTTAACCGATTGAGGAAGGACTTGAAGCAAACATATAAATTTATCATCAGTAGTTATTATTCCTTGAGTTGCAACCCTAGTGCAGAAAGATATTCCAACCTGTGCAAAGATGTGCAAGTTTTAGCAAAAACCGCATCAAATATTGTGGACCATTCACTACAAAAAAAAGGTCTTTTTACCACTTTTTTTTTTTTTTTTTACATCGCTTTTGGAAAATGATGTAAAATTATGTAAAAATCGCTTTTCCAAAGCGATGTAAAGTTTTTCATCACTTTGGCAAAGAGAGAAAAGCGATGTAAAAGTTTCACATCGCTTTTAACAAAAGCGCGGTATAAAATTTTTTGCAACTCCAACTTTTACATCCCTTTGAAAGGGATGTTAAAAAAGCGATGTAAAAATTTTAACATCGCTTTAGAAGCCTAAAGCAATGTTAAAAAAGTGTGGTTAGAACGCGATTTTTTTGTAGTGATTAGATGAAACTGAAAAATTATATTCATATGTTAACAAAGCAATTCAGCGGTTCAAGCTGTGAACATAGTCCACCTTCCCAAGTGACCAATTTCGATGGATTTTCAGTTAGGTTAGTTACGTTTTCAAAAGCTTTGATCAAATGATTTTATCCAAACACAATAGTTAGTCATATTTATTATTTAAGATAAGATTTTACATCAAATGATTAAATTTATCGGTTTCTATCGACTTAAGTTTTTTGGATAATTTGTGGTGGAACTTGGTATTAAAACAAAAGTCTTAAGTTTGAATCTGGACCTTATAGTTTGCCCTTCTGCCCTTCCCCTTTTTGTTAAATATTGCACAAAGTTGGATTGTTGAGAGGGTATTAGAATATTTATTTAAATAATTAAATTTATAATTTTTTATTAACTTATGCTTTTGGAACAATTTATGATTTAAGAATTCAAACACAGAGCGTATTCTTCATATCAGCAATATTCATTTAAAAAGTTAGATAACAAAACGGTAAATAAAAACACAAATACCAAATTAAAGGCACACTTGCACGCTTTTAAAAAGTTTGAGTACTGTAACCTGATACTGCGGAGGAAAAGGGAAGAAAGGATCAAGACACAACAACATGAAACCTCTAGAAGGAAATAAAGATGATGTGTAGATATTGGACCTTCTGCTACTAGCAACCTTTAAATCCGCTCTCTGTCTCCTTTTTAATTATTTATTTATTTACTTTGTAGAAAAGAGTAGTTAGAACTGATATCGCAAACACTAGTTTGTGGATTCAAAACTTCATTAAGGTTAATCGTGCACTCGCTCTACCTAAGTTACCATCCATGCTACGTAGAAAAAATAAATAAAAGGAGAGTACAAAAGCAACCATTTTATTTCATTATAATTATATGTTGCTATGATATTACAAGGGAACCTGGAAAACTTTATTCAAACCATCTAACAGTCCGTTGCCGCAATTACATATCATTCTCTAATTATTATTACGAGAACTTTTTCTGAAGAGACTCAACAACATTCGTGTCCACCTGGAAGGCCTTGACAAGAACTTTTGGATTGATAGGAGGATTGGCTCCAAAGAGGTTCTCAGATATGACGACGAGCCCAGGATTCTGGCTGCTGAGACTGGCAAAAGCAACAGCATTGGTTGTTCCTACATTAATCTGGAAGTGAGTGAGACCAATTGGAGAGACGAACAAATCTCCCGCGTGTAGAGTTTTGGTGAAGAAGCTGTTTTCTGATGTGACAAAGCCAACATACAGAGTACCTTCTACGACAATGAAAATCTCGGTGGCACGAGGGTGAATGTGGGGTGAATTTACGCCATTCGGTGCAAAGTCTTAGCGTGCTAATTAGGATATGCCTAGTGTGTTGAGGCCTAGTATTGTGTCAACCATCAACAGAGTGACATTTGATCCAAGTTGATTTGAAGTGTTTCTAGGAGTGTTTAGCCCGGCAAAAAAGAAATCATTGGGAGTGACAAGCTTTGGGTCCTTGCAGAACTTTCCGTTGAAAAATACTGCACAAAGAAGAGTTTGTTAATGTCACGCAAGGCAATTACTTAGCAATGGTTTATAGCCTGTGATGCAGAAATTAAAAAAAAAATCCCATTTAAGTAATCCCTCCTAGCATATATAATTATATTGATATGCAGATTCCAAAATGCTTCAAATGACTCCCTCATAATATTAATAAGAATGTGTACAAACCAGCATCAGTGGAACTGTTAACTGCAACACAAAAGTCTTGCAGGGATAGGGTCATAGGCAGAAGCAATGGAGCATGCCAAAGCCATGAGTGCCAAAGCTACAAGGTAATTAGGAACCCCTTTCATCTTAATTGCTTCTGTATTCGCTGAATTCTACGTTTTTTGTGGAGTGAGGGATCGATGTTGCGTGGGAACATGTCTATTTATAGCGGGGACTCTGCTCCTTGAGAGATAGAGACCAACTCGATCACTCAACTAAGGTCACTCAGTCCTCAGTCCTCTACGCAGTGCCGTCTCTTCCACTAGGCGGCCCTGCGTTAGGCTCCAAAATACTTCCAGCCGGCGCTGCCTTTACGCGTCAATCGAGCTTATAAACTTTGAATTTGCCTCTCAAGGTTTTTTTGGTAGAAGTTAGAGATAGTGTTATAGAGAATCACGTGTCTATTTTTGTAAGATGTCAATCTGAGTATATCTTATTCTTAAACTATATATAAAAGAGGCAATGACACGGTAATAGTGTTTGAGAGTAAAATGACAGTTTTAACATTCTAGATTTATTGGTTTCACACTTCACGCGCATGTGCATCACTTACACTTTAAATTGCATTTAAGATGCCCGTGCAGTCATTGTGAAGCTCTAGTGATAATTTAAGTGACTATTTATATTCGTTATTGATTTATTATATTTTTTCAATCGATGAGGTCATCAACACATCTATACATTAAATTACATCTTTATATTCGCGATAGAATTGTAGAGAGGAAAAGGAGAGAGAGGCTAGACTTCTTTAAAGCGTATTATAAAAGGTAAGTAGTATGAGGGGAACGTAAGAGTACATATTATCTACTCAAATTCAATTAATCATATTAATAGAGTATATCTCATATTCACTGTCAATAAATATCTTCATATATAGAATAGATGATCTCTCATTTTTTTAGTGTCATCTTATTTATGATTATATTTGTCATATTATATAAAGCTCTAACTATACTGAATTTTTGATATATATAAAAGCGAAATTAAGATTCTGTAGTCTAGGATCTGATTTCACTTACCTATAAACTATTCACCATAGGTTCTACATATATGGATAAGGAATCATTTTGGTGAGCGCAACATCACATAGTGATTGTAAGCTATGCGATGAATGGACACTTTATAGCTGCGCCTTGTTAGACCCGAGCATACGTATTCTATTTAGACGGTCCACTACATGTATCCATATTAGTAGCTACTAGTGATACTCTTATCAGATGCAGAGACATGGCTATCACTAGCACCTCAGAGAATAGTCATTTCGATAGGTTTCCATACTAATGTGTCAGATGCATTCACGACTAATCCGCCTCGATAATGGAGCGGCGGCCAGTTAGATAATCTAGGACTTTTGAGTAATAGCTTTCTATACTATTACTTTTTAGATGGCGATACTGTGGTTTCTATTGATAACGGTTGTGTAGCGATAGAGAGGATATAAAGCGTTTAATTTATCATTAAATTCTTGATTTATATATGGGCGTCTCGACGATCTATATTCTCCATATTATCACCCACTGTTCCAATGCAGATGTGGGTCTGCAGCACATGTTATATCGACGATTGCCTCTCTATAAAGTTCAATACTGATACTATCAGCTCGACGCGCATGCCCTCTTTCAAAATGCCGTTGTTACGCAAAGGGCGACATCTGATCTACAGATCCCTAAGAGCCAAAAGTCACACGATACATCCTTGAACAGCCTCTGTCCTATTTTCGTTTTATTTACAGCATCTATACCTCGCTCTATAAAGGAACGAGCGTGTGCTACTCTGCACCCATGCGTCTCAGACGTGTGGCAACCTCTGTACACTCCGGCTCGGACACTTGCTCTAGCTGATCCACTCTCTCTACCGCCGCCCTCTCGCAGTTACCAACGTGCTTCTGTATCTGCGAGAGATATTGTCCGCTTTTGGCTCCCCACAACCAGACTGCCCAAAAGTCCCATCGTGGTACTACTCCTCGCAGAAGCAGTTTAATCGCGAAGTTCTGATAAGTGCGATGGCCATCTACCGGTCATTTACAAAGCACGTATATAAACAAAAATCAATTGAGATATAGATAAGTAGAAGAATACCACCATTATCTTTTACTCTGCTCCTATCTCTCATACTCACAGGCGATGTGGGACGCCACATATGTCTAGTACACAGTTCTTTAAACTACAATTCCCTAAATTCTCACATATTTTAACGCTTTATATCCTTGTTCTTATTCCATTACAAAAACTACAATTTCTTTATATTTATGTTATTTCATTAACTTACTCTGTCTATTTTCCTCATCATATCAAAGTGGAAATAGACAAATTAGATAAGTGAGTATATTAAAAGATCTATCCTATCAAAACATTTTCCGAGGTAGAGAAAGTCGGATTGAATGTAATTGATTACGTTTACTCTTACATTATATATAATAAATAATATAGATTTAATAATACTATATGATGTAAAATGTAATTTACATGCACCCCCTATATTTGTAATACTTACTCGTTGTTGTCCTACTCTACAATAGTGTTTATGCCTTCAATTCAATTATCACCATTAGACAAATATTAGCGGCACTAGAACATAATAGTTCGACTATATTAGATATCCAATTGTGATTCTATAAAGCCATATAATATCAGATCCTCTATACGCTGAGAACTAAGCGTGCTACACATGAGACGGATAATGCAATATGTATAAGGATCCACCTCACAAATTAGATCATAGAGTTCAAGAATACCATATAGCCCACTTACTAAAAATATAAAGCTATGCTGAGGAGGACCAAGCCCTCTTGAAGTCTCATAAAATTAATGTGACCTTTTAAACACAGACACTCTATTATTCATTAACTTGTGAAATTAAGTTCGATTATTTTATATGCATATATAGAGACAATGACTGAGTTTCTTACAAAAATTCCATTCATTTTAAGTTAGAGATCGTCATAAAAAAGGCTTGCGTTTTTCTTCCTCTTGATAACGCAGTGAATTAACACTCGTGCCATCAAAACAAAGGTGAGATAAAAAGAGACGTTCTTTGTAGAATAATAAATATTTTATGTGTATCTTATACCGTACCGTGCAATACCATTAATAGCTAAGATATTTCGCAATGAGGTGTCAACATATATCTTGTGTCATGAATCTCATTTGCAATCTTTGAATTAGTTAGAACATACTAAGAAAGTAGATAGAATACCATAAATACACATGTGTAAATAATTTGTGTGGTATTGACAGCTACCTTAGATCGATCGCGCGTCACCGTCATGATGGCCATTTCAATGAGAATTCGAGAGGGGTCCACCGATTCAAATTTCGCACAGTGGGTCATGTGGTGGGGCTACATAATACTACAGATCATGGAAATGTATATGTTTTACTCTCAAGTAGTGGAAGGTTTCCTCATGATAACATCTCCCTTTTTTTAAGAAAATACTAATCTTCTCAATTAGTTGTTTTACTCATTCAAATGTCAGTCCCCATCTTGCATTATACAACAAATTTACTGACTTATCTCTTTATTATTATATGCTGTTCTCTTATTATTTTGATAGAACAAAAATTATCATTTTTTTATAAGATTTTTTTAATACTTTAAATTTGCCAAGTGTCAACAAGTTTCAGTAGAATTTTTGCCTCTCTCAAAGTACGTTATTTGTTATGTTCCTTTTTTATTAAATATTTTTTGTTGATTTATTAGATTAATAGCTATTAAAATATATTAATATTAGAATATCATTAGAGTATGTGCCGTTAGCCATGAGTTGTTTGTTTAGTGTAAAAAGTCTTAAAACTAATAGATAAATAAATTTTCAAGTTTCTGAAAAATCTTAGATTACATCATGGACAAGTTAAAAACAATTGATGCATTCTTTAAGAAAAAAAATGCTGATTCAAATTTTAAAATGTCTTCCTCGACATCTAATCCTCAAACTTTAACTCCTAAGCAAGTTGCTTTTAAGATGCCAAGAATTGAATATCAAGAAGTTGAGTTAGTTGACATGTGATATGAACCCGCAGGAAGAGAAATCCCTTGAACCCACAATCAATTTGAAAATTTACCCAAGAAAGCCAAACTCAAGTCTATTGATGGAGAATTTAGACTCGTTGAGAACTTGTTTCAAGAACCTAGATAATATTAAAATCTAGACCCGTTGAAATCCCGTCTCAAGAATCGAAATTACGAGGAAGAACCCCACAAAGGTTGTGATTTACCTTTGATAAGTTCAAGAGTTCAAACAAGAACAAGAGGAGTAAACTCAACTCACAATGAAAATTCAAATAATGTCTGCCCCCTTAAGTGGCGGCCAAGAGATGTTTAAATACTCCCCACAAAAATAACCGTAGGCCAAAATAAGGCCCCTTTTCCAAAATACCCTCAAGTGGATACAATTAAAATTCTTTTGAAACCCTAATTAATAAAACAGAAGAAATATATGGGCCAAACATCCTCAAGCCCATTTATTCTAAACTAAAAAAATAAAGCCTATAATAACAATAGGCCCTATCTTTAAGTCAAGTCTTCCACAGCTTGGATCAAGTGTATCAAGACGGGTTCTTCTTTTTCAAGCCCATCTTGAGTGTTGGGCTTTTGCTAGTTTCGTCCCAAGTGGATTGCACTAATCCTTGCATTGCTTCCCTGATCTTCTTGGCTCTTGGTCTTGTAATTGGCCCATCTAGAACTTGTAAAAGATCTTCAAGAGTAGGCCCCTTGGTTCCCATCATTCCCCCTCTCCTCAAAAGGATTCGACCTCGAATCTTCACCTACATCAAAGGGAGAAAGATCAGAAACATTGAAGGTAGTTGAAACATTATACTCACCTGGAAGATCCTCTTTATATGCATTGTCATTAATTTTCTCAAGAACTTGGAAAGGTCTATCTCCTCGGGGATGCAACTTAGTCCTCCTATGAGCCGGGAATCTTTCTTTACGCATATAAACCCAAACCCAATCTCCTGGTTCAAAAATGACACGACTTCGCCCTTTATTGGCTTGGGAAGCAACCCTTTTATTACTTTGGGCAATTTGAAGCCGTACCCTCTCATGAAGGGACTTCACTAACTCCGCCTTCTTTTGGCTATCCAAGCTACTTCTGCCATCAACAGGCAAATGCATCAAATCTAAAGGAGTAAGCGGATTAAATCCATAAACAATTTCAAAAGGAGAATCTGAAGTAGTAGTATGCATGGTCCTATTATATGCAAACTCTATAAATGGCAAACAATCCTCCCAGGTTTTTAAATTCTTATGAACAACAGTACATAAAAGCTGAGTTAAAGTCTTTTTAACTATTCAGTCTGACAATCAGTCTGCGGATGACAAGTAGTGGAAAATAAGAGCTTATTACCCAATTTCCCCAACAACACCTTCCAAAAGTAGCTAAGGAATTTAACGTCCCTATCAGAAACAATACTCCTGGGCACACCATGGAATCGCACTATCTCCCTGAAAAACAAATCAGCAATGTTTGTGGCATCATCTGTTTTATAGCATGGAATGAAATGTGCTGTCCTACTAAATCTATCAACAATTACAAATATAGAATCTCTACCTCTTTTTGTCCTAGGTAACCCCAAACCAAAGTCCATAGATATGTCGACCCATGGTTCACAAGGGACGGTTAAGGGTGTATACAACCCATGTGGCAAAACTTTAGATTTGGCCTTTCTACATGTAATGCACCTGCCACAAATGCGATTGACATCTCACTTCATCTTAGGCCAAAAGAAATGTTCATGCAAAATATCTAAAGTTTTCTTGATACCAAAGTGTCCCATTAATCCCCCACCATGTGCCTCACGCACCAATAACTCACGCATAGAACAATTTGGCAAACAAAGTTTGCTTTCTTTAAACAAGTAACCATCATGCTTGTAAAACTTACCAAATGCTGCCTTATCACATGCCATGTACACATTAGAAAAGTCAGCGTCATCGGCATACAGGCCTTTCACATATTCAAACCCAAGCATTTTAGCACTCATAGAAGTAAGAAGTACATACCTCCGGGATAAAGCATCAGCAACAATGTTCTCCTTACCTTGCTTGTAGCGGATGACATATGGAAATGTCTCAATGTATTCCATCCAATTTACCTTGACCCTTGAGATGCTTCAATGATTCATAATCGGTGTGGATCACAAATTCCCTAGGCCATAGGTAGTGCTGCCAAGTCTCTAATGCACGAACAACAGCATAAAGCTCTTTGTCATAAGTAGGGTACTTTAGTGAGGCCCCACTTAGCTTCTCACTGAAGAAGACTATGGGCCGCCTATCCTGCATCAAAACTCCTCCAATCCCTAAACCTGAGGCTTCACATTCAATCTTGAAAGCTTTGTTAAAATCAGGTAATGCTAGCACAAGTACAGAGCACAACCGTTCTTTAATGGTAGCAAAAACATTCTCTTGATTAGCCCCCCAATGAAACCCAACATTCTTTTTAATGACTTCAGTGAGTGGTGCTGCAATGGTGCTAAAGTCTTTAACAAAATGCCGATAAAAGCTAGCTAAGCCGTGAAAGCTTCTTACCTCAGTGATGCTCTTTGGCGTTGGCCATTCCTTAATGGCCTTGACTTTCTTTTCAGCCACCGGCTCCAAAACTCAGATGAGCCGCCTCGGTAACCCAAGCTTTAAAAGGTCATGCAAATTCCTTCGGCCTTGAATGAAAGAGAAGTTGGTGAAAAGCATCTCTGAAAGATACGTAGTCGCATTCTTGACTTTTATCACTTCTCTTTTGCATTGCTATACTGCTGTCCTGACACTAAGCATTATCTGCTAAATAATAAAATGTGAAATTCACATGTTTTTCTTGAGCAAAGTGAAAACTTCCCTGAAAAGGCCATAGAGCTACTGTTGTTGTCTTTTGCAAATTACATTCAAAGATTGCGCCGCTTACTGGCATACTCAAAAACTGCTAAGCAAGCCACGTGATATAAAGGAAAATCTGCAGAAAAAAGAGAAAAAAAAAAAAATCTGCCTTAGCGCAGGGAGCACTTGAGGCAAAAGGTTCGAAAGAAACCACCCAAATGCCTCGAGACTCTCCTTGAAGATAATCTAACATGCCTGGATCCATATAATAAAAATCTAGTGGCGTTGAAGCTGAATTTGCCAAACTCGCCAGTTGATCCGCAACACAGAAGATATACTGTTACGCAGCCACTCACAGGGAGCCTTACCCTTCACAGATATATGAGATAAGTTCATACTGCTTTTCTTTTTATTATTCTTGTTTATTGGCTCATGGAACATCAATGCATCATCACTAACTAGTGAAGTCCATTGCTTTTATAATATTGAGAATAGATATAAAAAATCATTATGAATGGTGATTACGAGATTTCTATATTCATAGTATAATCCAAAAGAACTTTTGGAGTTAGTGTTTGTCAACTTGTGCAGACTCCTAGAATAAAGGGTTGACCAAAGAGGACAACCACTCAACGAACCATGCTACAAGCATCAAAATGAAAAGAGGCACAAGAATCATGAGTTCTAACTCCAAGACCCCCTCCCCCCCAAAAAAAAAAAACAAAACAAAAAGAAGAGCTTCCACATCCACAAAGCAGTGTCTTTCCACTAGCATGTGGCGGACTCAAAACAACCTAAAAGATCGCTTCCTGAAGTCAGCAGCAGACGCATGGCTCAAGGTAGTAAAACACATTTCTTTTTCCATTCTAATCATTTTATACTTGACTAGTCGTGCCTACAGGAATTCAAAAAAGAAGAAGAACGACTTCACATAAGTGCACATGGTAGCGGCCAGACTCGGCTAGAGACTAACCATGGCACACCCAGTCGAATCACAGGTTCTCCCATTAGAGGGAGAACTATGGTTATCTCTAGAATCCCACTTTATTTCTCTCATTGCATGCTAACTTAAACATCGGAGGGTCTTCGGCTCTGGCCGGGAATATTTAGATGAGTTCTTTATTTTGCAGATATGCCCCTCTCATGCTAGGGGAGCCTACTCTCAGTTCAACCGAACATTGAGTACTAGGTTCGTTGGCCTATCGAGTAAGACGACCTAAAAACTTTTTACATCGCTTTTGAAAAACGATGTAAAATTATGTATTTTACATCGCTTTTTCCAAAGCGATGTAAAGTTTTACATCGCTTTGGCAAATAGATGTTAAAAATTTTTAACATCGCTTTTGACAAAAGCAATGTAAAAGTTTCACATCGCTTTTAACAAAAGCGTTGTATAATATTTTTTGCAACTCCAACTTTTACATCCCTTTGAAATGGATGTTAAATAAGCAAAGTAAAAATTTTAACATCGCTTTATAGGCTTAAAGCGATATTAAAAAAGCGTGGTTAAACCGGTTTTTTTTGTAGTGATTAGATGAAACTGAAAAATCATATTCATATGTTAACGAAGCAATTTAGCGGTTCAAGCTGTGAACATAGTCCACCTTCCCAAGTGACCAATTTCGATGGATTTTCAGCTAGGTTAGTTATGTTTTCAGAAGCTTTGCTTGCACTTACTCCAGATCAAATGATTTGATCCAAACACAATAGTTAGTCATATTTTATTATTTAAGATAAGATTTTAGATCAATTGATTAAATTCATCGTTTTCTATCGACTTAAGTTTTTTGGATAATTTGTGGTGGAACTTAGTATTAAAACAAAAGTCTTGAGTTTGAATCTAGACTTTATAGTTTGCCTTTCTCTCCCTTCCCCTTTCTGTTAAATATTGCACAAAGTTGGATTGTTGAGAGGGTATTAGAATATTTATTTAAATAATTAAATTTATAACTTTTTATTAACTTATGCTTTTGGAATAATTTATGATTTAAGAATTCAGACACAAAGCGTATTTTTCACATCAGCAATATTCATTTAAAAAATTAGATAACAAAACGGTAAAAAAAAACATAAATACCAAATTAAAGGCACACTTGCACGCTTTTAAAAAGTTTGAGTACCGTAACCTGATATTGCGGAGGAAAAGGGAAGAAAGGATCAAGACAAAACAACATGAAACCTCTGGAAGGAAATAAAGATGATGTGTACATATTGGACCTTCTGCTACTAGCAACCTTTAAATCCGCTCTCTGTCTCCTTTTTAATAATTTATTTATTTACTTTGTATAAAAGAGTAGTTAGAACTGATATCTCAAACACTAGTTTGTGGATTCAAAATTTTATTGAGGTTAATCGTGCACTCGCTGTACCTTAGTTACCATCCATGCTACGTACGTAGAAAAAATAAATAAAAGGAGAGTACATAAGCAACCATTTTATTTCATTATAATTATATGTTGCTATGATATTACAAGGGAAACCTGGAAAACTTTATTCAAACCATCTAACAGTTCGTTGCCACAATTACATATCATTCTTCTAATTATTATTACGAGAACTTTTTCTGAACAGACTCAACAACATTCGTGTCCAACTGGGAGAACTTTTTCTGAAGAGACTCAACAACATTCGTGTCCAACTGGAAGGCCTTGACAAGAACTTCTGGATAGATAGGAGGATTGGCTCCAAAGAGGTTATCAGATATGGTAATGCGCCCAGGATTCTGGCTGCCGAAACTGGCAAAAGCAACAGCATTGGTTGTTCCTACATTAATCTGAAAGTGAATGAGACCAATTGGAAAGATGAACAAATCTCCCGCGTATAGAGTTTTGGAGAAGAAGCTGTTTTCTGATGTGACAAAGCCAACGTACAGAGTACCTTCTAGGACAATGAGAATCTCGGAGGCACGAGGGTGAATGTGGGGTGAATTTACGCCATTCGGTGCAAAGTCTAAGCGTGCTAAGGCTACGCCTAGTGTGTTGAGGCCCAGTATTGAGTCAACCGGCAACAGATCGACATTTGATCCAAGTTGATTTGAAGTGTTTCTAGGAGTGTTTAGCCCGGCAAAAAAGAAATCATCGGGAGTGACAAGCTTTGGGTCCTTGCAGAACTTTCCGTTCAAAAATACTGCACAAAGAAGAGTTTGTTAATGTCACGCAAGGCAATTACTTAACAATGGTTTATAGCCTGTGATGCAGAAATTAAAAAAATATATATATATATTCCATTTAAGTAATCCCTCCTAGCATATATAATTATATTGATATGCAGATTCCAAAATGCTTCAAATGACTCCCTAATAATAATAATAATAATGTGTACATACCAGCATCAGTGGAACTGTTAACTGCAACACAAAAGTCTTGCAGAGGAGCNAGGGTCATAGGCAGAAGCAATGGAGCATGCCAAAGCCATGAGTGCCAAAGCTACAAGGTAATTAGGAACCCCTTTCATCTTAATTGCTTCTGTATTCGCTGAATTCTACGTTTTTTGTGGAGTGAGGGATCGATGTTGCGTGGGAACATGTCTATTTATAGCGGGGACTCTGCTCCTTGAGAGATAGAGACCAACTCGATCACTCAACTAAGGTCACTCAGTCCTCAGTCCTCTACGCAGTGCCGTCTCTTCCACTAGGCGGCCCTGCGTTAGGCTCCAAAATACTTCCAGCCGGCGCTGCCTTTACGCGTCAATCGAGCTTATAAACTTTGAATTTGCCTCTCAAGGTTTTTTTGGTAGAAGTTAGAGATAGTGTTATAGAGAATCACGTGTCTATTTTTGTAAGATGTCAATCTGAGTATATCTTATTCTTAAACCTATATATAAAAGAGGCAATGACACGGTAATAGTGTTTGAGAGTAAAATGACAGTTTTAACATTCTAGATTTATTGGTTTCACACTTCACGCGCATGTGCATCTTT
>FXXK01001380.1:48822-91877 GCA_900184695.1 Betula pendula
GGACAAGTTAAAAACAATTGATGCATTCTTTAAGAAAAAAAATGCTGATTCAAATTTTAAAATGTCTTCCTCGACATCCTCGACATCTAATCCTCAAACTTTAACTCCTAAGCAAGTTGCTTTTAAGATGCCAAGAATTGAATATCAAGAAGTTGAGTTAGTTGACATGTGATATGAACCCGCAGGAAGAGAAATCCCTTGAACCCACAATCAATTTGAAAATTCACCCAAGAACCTAGATTATATTAAAATTTAGATCCGTTGAAATCCCATCTCAAGAACCTAAATTACGAGGAAGAACACCACAAAGGTTGTAATTTACCTTTGATAAGTTCAAGAGTTCAATCAAGAACAAGAAGAGTAAACTCAACTCACAATTAAAATTCAAATAATGTCTGTGTAACGTCCCGCTCAAAATTAATAGAGCAAAAGTGGAAATAAATTTTTTTTTTCTCAATAAGCCACAAGACGTTACTACAATATCATTAAACAATATAAGCAGCGGAAACACCTATAATAATTTAATCTTTCCATGACCTGGTAACTTATCAACCAAATAAACCAGAGCTTCTATTACATTACATGAAATCATTACAACTGAATCTCAATAAATTATACATCAATAATGGCTTGCCACACTAAGCATCAATACAACTCAACAAAGTCTGACTAAGCTTAAGTCAGCAACCACCAGTTAGCATAACCAATCATACTCTTGAACGATTTCTAAACTCGTACTCGAACCAACGCTAATCCCTCAACCTGCAATAAAAGTAATATCTATGCAACCATAGAGATCATCCATGATTACATAGAAGAAGAAAAGAAGAAAGGGTGAGTCAACAGTTCGTAATGAATGAAGACTCCCCAGAGGTTTTTCGCAATGAGCCAAATTTTATTTATGTAATCGCTTACAATATCAGCCACTCAACTTCATAAAAAAAAATATTACTCTTTCAATTATCAAACTCAGTTGGGCTGATGAAGTAAACAACACATTCATAAAACAATTTAAATCATTATATAACTGTAAATGTATGCATATGCTCCAAAATATGTTTGGATACATATACATATAAACCATCTAGAACAAATACAATGCATGCTTTAATCTTCCACTTCTCTTTACTTTCATCATAATGGGCCCAGCCCTTTTTCTTTACTTTAATCATATGGGTCCAGACCTTTTCTATACTTAATCATATGGCCCAACCCTTTTCTTACTTTAATCATATGGGCCCAGCCCTTTACTTTATTATAATCATATGGGCCCAGCCCTTTACTTTACTATAATCATATGGGCCCAGCCCTTTACTTTAATCATATGGGCCTAGCCCTTTACTTTACTTTAGTTATATGGGTCCAGCCCTTTACTTTACTTTAATCATATGGGCCCAGCCCTTTTCTTTACTTTAATCATATGGGCCCAACCCTTTTCTTTATCTTTATTCTTAGCCCATGATCATGCTCACACATCAATGCTATGCTCATGTCTATGCAACTTTCAAATCTCAACATGACATCTTTCTTAACAATCATATCATAACAATTGAAATAGAAATCATTTCTCAATCATCCTAAATCATCATCTCAAAATATCAAAGTAACAAAGTAATCACTGAATCATAGCATTTCTTTCATACCTTAAAACTTTCAAAATCACAACCACAATATCAATCATATCTCATCAAATATCTCATAAAACATTGAACGTATCAAGTAGTAATAAAACATGCTCAAACAACATATGAATGGCTCGACTTTTTCATAACTTTAATCAAACTTTAAAGGCATTAAAATTATATTCTTTCTCAACTTGTTTAGCATCTTTTAAAATATCTAAAATCATCTATAAAATTCTTGAAAACATAAAACGTATTCGTCCTCAGTGAATAAAAGATTACTCACCTTAGGAGACCGTGAAGGATTCGTAATTAAAGCACTCAAGCTTCCCTGCTCATCGGAACGCTTCTACAACTCAGTTACCTTGCACTTGACATTGGAGGACTAGCTTTAGTCATAATCCTCCAATCTCATGTTACGTGCCTGCAATTAATCACAATATTAGACTTTGCTAAACTATCGAACCCTAAACCTTAATACACATAGAGCTACCCCTGCGCACTCTTGAACATTTCTCATTATCCCAAAACTAGCTAGATACCTTGATCCTCTAGAAAGCTAACGCATGAAAAGACTTGTTCTAATTAATTACATACAAAGAATTCACCATTTGTATTCTCAATCTATTGCTTTGTCTATTTAAGTTAACAAAATATGATTTGGTCATATATATATATATTACGCACTTGTCAAATTAAGTCTAACTCAGTAATACGCTTAACCACTTATATTGTACATGAATAATTACATTAATCATTTAATTACTCCAAGAGGATCTAAAGCTTACCTTTGTGCTTCTATAAGATTATTAATTTATATGTATCGACTTAAAAATTATTTTAAGAAATATTACAATTCTATGACATTCTCATCTTAAACCATTTGTTTAATACTTATATTCATTCTCATTTGTTACTTCTCACTAATTACTTTTTATTTAACTACTTATCACACTCAATGGGTTTACATCCTCATGATCATATTGCACAACATTCCAATTCATGCTTAGCTAACACATTTAAACTTCTAGGCAACATTCAACTTAAACACCTTCAACCCAAACAATCTCACATTCATTTTCTTTTAACTAAGGTTTACTCTAAAAACATATCAAGGAATGACATAAACTAGTATTCTTTTCCCTTTATCCATAAAACCAACAACTTACAATAAATCAAGATTTCTAATAAACCATTAATCTCATTTAGAAGTATGTCTATCTTATTTGTCAAGATTTATTCTTCACGTTGACATACTCACTTATAGTCACACATAACCATACTCTTAAGCCAACTTCATAACCAATTTCTAATCAAATCAAAGCCTCAAGCTATAATCAAGAGCCTCAAGCCATAACCAAAATACTCCATTACTTCATCACAAAGAACCTAACCATTGAGCACACCAATCTTTAAATCAAGGTCCTTGAATCAACATTATACCCCCATAGCTTGGCTTACCAAAACAGCCCATATAAATCCATAGCACATGATTACAACAAATGACAATCTTCATCCAAAATAATAAATCAAGGGCCTATCCCCAACTCTACAATTTTATTAACAATTGATAATCTCATAACAATCTACACCAAAGGCCAATCTACAACAATTTAATTCTCTAAAACTCCTCCACTTTTCCTAAACCATTCAGCCCATAAACTAAGCCAAACTTAAAGCTAACCAATGAACATCCCCTTAACAAACCATAATGGATATTCATCTATTCATAATACCGATAACCATTCAGCCATACCTGAATCCCCTAAAGAAAAACCAGCAAAGCTGAACATCACATAAAATCCTCCTATGGCCGTGAGATACCCAGAAAATATAACAACACTAACACCCAAAACAATCGAACTCAATTCAGCTACTACCCATTCGATTTTCTTAAAGAAAACACTCCAATTCTTTAGTTTCACTCACATGGCCAACATCACTTCAAGGCTCTAATTTTAACTCCTAAAACAACCCATCCAAACACCAACTAATTGAAATCCCAAAATAGCCACTCAATCAACTCATAAAACAGCCCATCCAAACACAATTAAGCTCCCAAAATCAGCACCACACTAATCAGCCCAACACACACACCCACTCGGTCAAGACTACCAAAAATAGAGTAACAACCCAAAATCAACCCATTCGGCCATAGCCAATTTTCCCAAGAAAACTAAGCATCAATCGAAACCCATAATTAGCAAACCCATAATTAAAACCCCAAAAATCAAGCCAAGAACATCAATCGGTTAGACCACAAAAACAGGGCACTACAACCCGTTCAAAAATACCAACCGAAACCTCCAACCAAATACCCACATCTCTAATTCAACATGCACGGCCATAGGGAAAGAAAATCCCCAAGAATAACCCAAATGAACCCCAATTTCGAACCTAAGAAAATTCCCCAACAATTTATATGATTTCGTGTTCTATCCACAATGGGTATAACAAAATGCAGAGAAAAAGCCAGGTAATTTACCTCCCAAGAAGACCCTTTCTTCTTCTTCTTCTTCTTCGGCCATCACTTTCAATTTCTGCACCTCTCACTCTCACGGCATCATCTCTCTCTCTCGGTCTCTCTCTCATCATCTCTCTCTCGGTCTGGGACAGCATGGACGAAGAAACAGGGAGAAGAGAAGGAAGCGGGGAAGAAAAGGAAAAGAAGAGGAAAAGGAACAGAAAGAGGGTGAGGGGGCTGGGTGTGCGCGAGAAACCAAAGAAGAAAAGAAAAAGGAAAAGGAAAAGAAAGGGGCAGGTGGCGTGAATATAAGCAGCCAGCTTGTTCCATTTTATTTCAGATGCCTTGGCTGTCCAACACATGGCAGTACAAGCACACACCTTTTAAGAAGACACTTATCTTTTCTAAATTGTATTATTACCCCCACTTGATTTAAATTATATCATTTGATAATTATTGTTTTACCCCATACTAAATTTAACTATCACTTACCATTACAATTAATTATTTACTACACTAGAATTCATATTATTATTTTATTATTCTTATTGTTATTCACATTATCTTAATATATTTTTATTCCAATTCTTTTAATATATTTATTAAACAATATTATTATACACCATTACTACACCACTATTATTATTGATTAATATTATTTATATTTTATTAATTCGAATTGCTTATGGATCATAAGCAATAAATTGCTTAATTATTTCCTGGACATCACAGTTTGCCCCCTTAAGTGGCGGCCAAGAGATGTTTAAATACTCACCACAAAAATAACCGTAGGCCAAAATAAGGCCCCTTTTCCAAAATACCCTCAAGTGGATACAATTAAAATTCTTTTGAAACCCTAATTAATAAAATATAAGAAATATATGGGTCAAATATTCTCAAGCCCATTTATTCTAAACTAATAAAATAAAGCCTATAATAACAATAGGCCCTATCTTTAAGTCAAGTCTTCCACAACTTGGATCAAGTGGATTAAAACTGGTTCTCCTTCTTTCAAGCCCATTTTGAGTGTTGGGCTCTTGCTAGTTTCGTCCCAAGTGGATTGCACTAATCCTTGCATTGCTTCCCTAATCTTCTTGGCTCTTGGTCTTGTAATTGACCCATCTGGAACTTGTAAAAGATCTTCAAAAGTAGGCCTACCTTGGTTCTCATCATTCCCCCTCTCCTCAAAAGGATTCGACCTCGAATCTTCACCTACATCAAAGGGAGAAAGATCAGAAACATTGAAGGTAGTTGAAACATTATACTCACCTAGAAGATCCACTTTATATGCATTGTCATTAATTTTCTCTAGAATTTGGAAAGGTCTATCTCCTCGGGGATGCAACTTAATCCTCCTATGAGCTGAGAATATTTCTTTGCGCATATAAACCCAAACCCAATCTCTTGATCCAAAAATGACACGCCTTCGCCCTTTATTGGCTTGGGAAGCAACCCTTTCATTATTTTGGGCAATTTGAAGCCGTACCCTCTCATGAAGGGACTTCACTAACTCCGCCTTTTTTTGGCCATCCAAGCTACTTCTGCCATCAATAGGTAAAGGCATCAAATCTAAAGGAGTAAGCGGATTAAATCTATAAACAATTTCAAAAGAAGAATCTGAAGTAGTAGTATGCATGGTCCTATTATATGCAAACTCTATAAATGGCAAACAATCCTCCCAAGTTTTTAAATTCTTATGAACAACAGTGCGTAAAAGCTGAGTTAAAGTCCTTTTAACTACTTCAGTCTGACCATCAGTTTGCGGATGACAAGTAGTGGAAAATAAGAGCTTAGTACCCAATTTCCCCCACAACACCTTCCAAAAGTAGCTAAGGAATTTAACGTCCCTATCAGAAACAATACTCCTAGGCACACCATAGAATCGCACTATCTCCCTGAAAAACAAATCAGCAATGTTTGTGGCATCATCTTTTTTATGGCATGGAATGAAATGTGTCATCTTACTAAATCTATCAACAACCACAAAAATAGAATCTCTACCCCTTTTTGTCCTAGGTAATCCCAAAACAAAGTTTATAGATATGTCGACCCATGGTTCACTAGGAACGGGTAAGGGTATATACAACCCATGTGGCAAAACTTTAGATTTGGCCTTTCTACATGTAATGCACCTGCCACAAATGCGATTGACATCTCGCTTCATCTTAGGCCAAAAGAAATGTTCATGCAAAATATCTAAAGTTTTCTTGATACCAAAGTGTCCCATTAATCCCCCACCATGTGCCTCACGCACCAATAACTCACGCATAGAACAATTTGGCACACAAAGTTTGCTTTCTTTAAACAAGTAACCATCATTCTTGTAAAACTTACCAAATGCCGCCTTATCACATGCCATGTACACATTAGAAAAGTCAGCGTCATCGGCATCCAGGTCTTTCACATATTCAAAACCAAGCATTTTAACACTCATAAAAGTAAGAAGTACATACCTCCAGGATAAAGCATCAGCAACAATGTTCTCCTTACCTAACTTGTAGCGGATGACATATGAAAATATCTCAATGTATTCCATCCAACAAGCATGCCTTTTATTCAACTGAACATGTCTCAATGTATTCCATCCAACAAGCATGCCTTTTATTCAACTTACCTTGACCCTTGAGATGCTTAAATGATTTATGATCGGTGTGGATTACAAATTTTCTAGACCATAGGTAGTGCTGCCAAGTCTCTAATGCACGAACAAGAGCATAAAGCTCTTTGTCATAAGTAGGGTACTTTAGTGAGGCCCCACTTAGCTTCTCACTGAAGAAGGCTATGGGCCGCCTATCCTGCATCAAAACTCCTCCAATCCCTAAACCTGAGGCTTCACATTCAATCTTAAAAGCTTTGTTAAAATTAGGTAATGCTAGCATAGGTGCAGAGCACAACCGTTCTTTAATGGTAGCAAAAGCATTCTCTTGATTAGCCCCCCAATGAAACCCAACATTCTTTTTAATGACTTCAGTGAGTGGTGCTGCAATGGTGCTAAAATCTTTCACAAAATGCCGATAAAAGCTAGCTAAGCCGTGAAAGCTTCTTACTTCAATGATGCTCTTTGGCGTTGGTCATTCCTTGATGGCCTTGACTTTCTCTTCATCCACTTCAATACCTTTTGTACTAACATCATAACCAAGAAAAACAACTCGTTCCATGCAAAAGGTACATTTCTTGAAATTAGCATGCAACTTTTCACATCTCAACACATTAAACACATATCTCAAATGTTCAATATGTTCATTTAAGTCCTTGTTGTACACTAGGATATCATCAAAATACACAACCACAAACTTACCAATGAACGCGCGTAGGACATGGTTCATCAATCTCATGAAAGTACTGGGCGATTTGTAAATCCAAATGGCATAACCAATCATTCATAAAGCTAATACTTAGTCTTAAAAGCAGTTTTCCATTCATCACCCTTTTTCATTCTAATCTGATAGTACCCACTTTTAAGATCAATTTTACTGAAAATACATGAGCCATGCAATTCATCAAGCATATCATCTAATCTAGGAATGGGATGGCGATACTTTACCGTGATATTGTTGACCGCCCTACAATCAATGTACATCCTCCACGTCTTATCCTTCTTTGGCACGAGTTGCATCGGTACCGCACATGGGCTCATGCTCTCTCTCACATACCCTTTGCTCATCAAATCCCCAACTTGCCTCTGAAGCTCCTTGGTCTCCTCCGGATTACTCCTATAGGCTGGTCAGTTTGGAATAGCAGCTCCCGGTACAAAATCAATCTGGTGCTCAATGCCTCTAATGGGTGGCAACTCATTAGGCATCTGCTCTGGGAATACATACTCAAACTCCTGCAACAAAGAAATAGCCAAACTAGGAAGAGACTAGTTAGTTTCATCAAGATTAAGATAAGACTCTTTATAGACAAGAAAAATCATAGGGCGATCTACTAAGAAAGCCCTCTTAACCTCACTCTGTCTTGCATAGAAACTCACTTTTGTCTTTCCTTTTCTCTCTGCAGACTCTCTTTCTTTTTTCTCTCGTGACTCCACTCTTTTTTCTTTACTCTCAGCCACCTCTCTACTTTCTTTTTCACTCTTTCTTTTTTGCTCATTTTCACTCTCACTCTTTCTTTTTTGCTCAATCTCTTTTTCACTCTTGCTTTTTTGATCACTCTCATTTGCACTCTTTCTTTTATGATCACTCTCATTTTCACTTTCTTTTTTGAGTAACCTCACTTTTGAGTTTTAGTTGGTCCTCATAGACCTGGCTTGGAGTTAAAGGAGCAAGCTTGATTGTTTTGCCCTCCTTTACAAAACTGTACATGTTCTTGAACCCATCATGTGTCACCCTCCGATCATACTGCCACGGCCTCCCCAACAAAATATGACCAGCATGCATAGGCACAACATCACAATGCACCTCATCTTGATACTTCCCAATTGAAAAAGTAACTAACACTTGTCTATCCACCCTAACCTCTCCACAATCATTCAACCACTGCAATTTGTATGGTCGAGAGTGTTTTAAGGTAGGTAAATTCAATTTCTCAACCAAAGTAGTGCTAGCCACATTAGTACAACTTCTCCCATCAATGATCATACTACATACCTTGCTATTGACGTGGCATCTAGTACGGAAAATGTTCTCTCTCTGTTGCGCTGCATCATCCACCTTAATATGTGTATTGAGAGCACGCCTGGCAACAAGAGACTCACCGGTCACGACGTATACCAATCCATCATTATCATTGTCATCAACTAACTCGGGCACCCCATCACTATCAGCTTCACTCTCAGTCATCACCTCCGCATTGTCACGCAAAATCATCACTCGCCTATTTGGACATTGAGAAGCAATATGCCCCGAATCCAAACACTTAAAGCATTTAATATCTCTATTTCTTGAAGGTTGAGATTCTACCTTGGGTCTGTTGCTAGGTCCCTCATCTTTGCTCTTAGGTGGTTCGGTCTTCCTCTTTGCTTCAACTGGATCATTCCTATCCCACTTTGATTTCCACGTAGTGCTAGAAACCGAAGTGTACCTTGCTGTCCCTTTTCTCTTTAACTGCCTCTCCACCTTCATAGCCATGTGCAGCATGTCTTCTATCTCCACATAATGCTGCAATTCAACTACATTGGCTATGTCTCTATTCAAACCACTCAAAAATCTAGCCATGGTGGCCTCCCGGTCCTCCTCTACATTAGCCCGATTCATCGCCACCTCCATCTCCTTATGGTAATCCTCCACACTCCGAAACCCCTGTGTAAGATTTTGGAGCTTTTAATAAAGGTCCCTATAGTAATGGCTAGGTACAAATCGCCGCCTCACGAGAGCTTTCAACTCTCCCCATGTCTCGACAGGCCTCTCATAATTCCTCCTCCTATTGGTCACTAATTGATACCACCAAATAAGAGCATAATTAATGAACTCAATTATTGCCAACTTCACTTTCTTCTCCTCAGAGTAATTATGACAATCAAATACCAACTCTATTTTTTTCTCCTACTCTAGATAAACCTCAGGATTAGTTCTACCTTGGAAAGATGGAATTTTCATTTTGATGCGCCCCAAGTCTCTATCAACACCATCCCGACCCCCTAGGTTCCCTTCAAATCCTCTTTCACGCCTAACTCCTCTATGTCTACCCGACCCAATTTCAGATATTAAGTCTTCCTCATCCTCATCATCTCCTTCTTTCTCATATGCATGTTCAACCCTAGGCTCACGTCGCCTCCTATTTCTCCCACCTTGCAAATTTCTAATCGCTGCTTCTTGTTGATCCATCCTATCCCTCACTTCCCCCATCACCAAGTTCAACCGCTCAAATTGTTATTGCATGGCCTGCAACACAAAGAATGGGTTATCAGCCACCCCTTCCGATGATGAGCCACTGCGGCGAGACATTATTATATGCTGCAAAAAAAAATAGTTAGCGGAAAAAGAAAAGACCTCACACGCTCCCTTACGTGTTTACACTCAAATGATGGCACTCGTGTTTCACTCTAAATAGGCTTTTTGTCCGATAATAATCTCACACCCTCTTGCCTTTTATCTCAAGAGTTTTCCCACTCAAGTTCTTTTAAAACTAATTGAACTCAATCAAGACAAAGCAACCTTGTTTAATCCCAACTAGCAATTAGGTCCAAGAAACAAAAACAAGAGAAACATGGAAGGAATGAAACGACACGAGAATCATGAAAATTATTTGAATGGAAGAGTAACTATAACACAAGATACCAATTATAATGAAGGATGCACAACTCCTTGGATGTTAAGGCTCAAGAAATTTTTGGATTTTCTATACTCTTTTTTTTTTTTTTTCGAACGATTTTTTTTTCCCGTACGTTTTTTTTTTTTTTGTCTTTTTTTTTTAACTGATTTGATCACAATCAAAAGAAAATTGCGATTAACAAAGAACTCAAAAACCCTAGAAGAATAAGTGATACAGCAGCAACAAAAAAAACCTAGAAGAATAAGTGATACAGCAGCTAACCCTAAAAGAATAAGTNAACTGATTTGATCACAATCAAAAGAAAATTGCGATTAACAAAGAACTCAAAAACCCTAGAAGAATAAGTGATACAGCAGCAAAAAAAAAACCTAGAAGAATAAGTGATACAGCAGCTAAAAAAACCCTAAAAGAATAAGTAATACGGCAGCCCTAGAAAGAATAATGAATTTTCGACAGCCCCTTTTTTTTTTTTTTTTTTGATAACCCTAGAACAATGAGAACTAGGATCAAATATGCAAAGAAAAAAAAAAAGATAGAATCAGACCTGATTGGAAACCTGGCTCTGATACCAAATGATATGAACCCGCAGAAAGAGAAATCCCTTGAACCCACAATCAATTTGAAAATTCATCTAAGAAAGCCAAACTCAAGTCTATCGATGGAGAATTTAGACCCGTTGAGAACTTGTTTCAAGAACCTAGATTATATAAAAATCTAGACCCGTTGAAATCCCGTCTCAAGAACCCAAATTACGAGGAAGAACGCCACAAAGGTTGTAATTTACCTTTGATAAGTTCAAGAGTTCAATCAAGAATAAGAAGAATAAACTCAACTCACAATTAAAATTCAAATAATATCTGCCCCCTTAAGTGGCGGCCAAAAGATGTTTAAATACTCACCATAAAAATAACTCTAGGCCAAAATAAGGTCTCTTTTCCAAAATACCCTCAAGTGGATACAATTAAAGTTCTTTTGAAACCCTAATTAATAAAACATAAGAAATAAATGGGCCAAACATCCTCAAGCCCATTTATTCTAAACTAATAAAATAAAGCCTTTAATAACAATAGGCCATATTTTTAAGTCAAGTCTTCCACAGCTTGAATCAAGTGGATCAAGACTGGTCATCCTTCTTTCAAGCCCATCTTAAGTGTTGGGCTCTTGCTAGTTTCATCCCAAGTGGATTGCACTAATCCTTGCATTGCTTCCCTGATCTTCTTGGCTCTTGGTCTTGTAATTGGCCCATCTGAAACTTGTAAAGGATCTTTAAGAGTAGGCCTACCTTGGTTCCCATCAACATGTCTACTGTACAACATGATCTAGGGTTACGTCCTCTAATATGAAAATATCATGTTAATCAACAAGATGAAATTAGACGTGCTTATATTAAAGATGGTCCATATAGATTCATTCTTTCTGGTAGTTCTAGATATCCGTTTTTAGGAAATGAAAAAAATCGCCAGAGATTTCAATAATCTTGGTATAAGATGTTTCCTTGGTTAGAATATTCTCCTACAAAAGATGCTGCTTATTGTTTATCCTACAATCAGAGACATATTATCTTATTGATAGATTGATTCGTCTTGTTTTGACTCTTCCAGTCTATAACGACTACCGAACGAGCATTTTCAGTTATGAAAGTTGTTAAAACAAGATTTCGTAACAAAATGGAATATGCGTTTCTTGCAAATAACTTAGTTGTCTACTTTGAAAGAGAAATTTCTAAAAGCTTCAATTCAGATTTGATACTTGATGATTTTGCTTCTTTAAGAACGTGTATGATTTAATTTTAGACACCTTGTATTTTGTATTTTTCTTAATTTTTTTTTGTATTAGTACCTACCTGTTAACGGATATATGAATTTGGCATATATTTATCAAGTTTGATAAATATGTTTTTTGTGATATATATATTATGTTATAATTTATATTTTGAATTGTAATTACCATTCTATTATACATTATAATAACAAAAAAAAAATTACTTGTCATTATATTTTATTATTTTTGTTCTGCTCTAATTAAGAGAAACCACTGTGCTGCTCCTTGAGAGATAGAGACCAACTCACTGAACTCAGGTCACTCAGTCCTCAGTCTTCTACGCATCACGCATCACGCCTACTACCTTGAGTCTTGACTCGCTATAAGCCTATAACCGTAAGCATCAATCAAGCTTATAACTTTGAATTTGCCTCTCTGAGATTTTGTTTGTAGAAGTTACAGATAGAGTGATAGAGAATGAGGTGTCCATTTTTGTGAGATGTCAATCTGACTATATGAGATAAAAAGAGAGTTTTGTGAGATGTCAATTTTTTGTCGTAGCAACCGTAGCATGATATTTGTAGTTTTGTGAGGTGTCAATTTTTTGTCGATATTTTGAATTTTTGATTGTTGAATAGAACAAGATTGAAATTGCAGAAAGAACTAGAAGTTAATTTCTCTCTCTCTCTTTCTCTCTCAACCATTACTACCACCATCTTTTCCCAGACAAAGAAATAAGCTGCACAAAATGGGAAAAGAAAAATACAAAATTAGACAAGCTTAAGCTCCGTTTGTTTCGGAGAAAAACAATTTTTTGAAATAATTTTGTGTTTTTCAGTGTTTAGTGAGGCAGAAAATAATAATCAACGGAAATCATTTTTCAGTTTAGCCGAAAAATCTTCTTTAATTTTCGTAAAATGGTTTCCCCCTTTTAAAACCGTAAACTATTTTCTGAGTTTGAACTTCTCATTTTCCAATCATCGAACTATAACCAAAACACCACTAAACTCCGCTGGAATCTAGTCGGGACCCTGCAAGGACATCGTCTGGACCCGATCAGAACATCCTCGGTACCTGGCTGGGACACCATTGGAACTCGACCGGGACAACGTCGGGACCCGATCGAAACACCATCGGGACACGATCGAAACACCGTCGAAACTCGACCGAGACCCACCTAGGACATCGCCGGTACCCGATCGGGACATCACCATGCCCCCCGGCTAATCGTCGGGACTCGGTTTAGACCCACCCAGGACACCACCGGGATCCGCCCAATACACTGCTGGGACCCGCTTGAGAAATCGTGGAGACTCGCCTGAGACATTGTCGGGACCCACTCGGGATCCGCCCAAGACACCGTCGAGAATCGGTCGAGCCCGCCCTGGACACTGCCGGGACCCATCGGGAACCGATCAAGACCCAGCCAAGACACCATCGGGACCCGTATGGGACATTGCCGAGACCCGCATGGGACATCGCTGGGACCCGCTCGAGACATTGCCGGGACCTAATTGGGACACCACCAAGACCCGCATGGGACATTGCCGGGACCCCCTCATGAAATAGTCGGGACCCCGCCCAAGACACAATTGGGATCCTGTTAAGACTCGCTCGAAAAACTGCTGAGAACCGGTCGAGACTCGCCCGGGACACCGTCGAGACCCGACCGGGACATCGTCGGGACCTGACCAGGACATTGTCGGGACCCAACTGGGACACTGTCGGGACCCGACTGGGACATCGTCGAGACCTGGTCGAGACATTGCCGAGACCCCCTCGTGACCTAGTCGGGACCCCACCCAGGACATCGCCGAGACCTGGTCGAAACCCACCCGTGACATGGCCGAGACTCAATCAAGACCTACCCGAAAAACCGTCGGAACCGGTCGAGACCCACCTGTGACCCGACTAAGATATTGCCAAGACTCAACTAGGACACCGTCGGGATATCGCCGGGACTCAGTCATGATACTGTCAAGACCTGCTCGGTACATTGCCGGGACCCACTCGTGACCTAGTCGAGACCCGATCGGGACTGTCTCGAACCTAACTGGGACATCGCTGGGACCCGGTCAAGACATCGTCGGGTCCTAGTCGAGAACTACCTGGACCCGCCGGAGACATCGCCGGGACTCGGTCGGGACATCGCCGGCCAAGTACTGGCAAGGTCCCGAACATGTTTCGACAGTGTTTCAGCGAGGATCTGGCAGTGTTTTCGCTGTGGTCCAATGATTTTATTAATAAAATTATATTAATATTTTTAACTTGTGAATAAAAAATAATTTTTATAGGTTAATGTGATTAATTGAAAATATAAAAAATATTTATGATTTTTCGTACACGCCAAATATCGAAAAATATTTTCGGTGAAACATATTTTCCTGAAATTATTTTCCGACGAAAATCATTTTACAGTCAAACAAGCGGAGCCTTAATCATCTATAAACATATATGAAACTCGACAAGCGAGAATTTTTGGGCTGAGAGCACCAAAAAGCCAAAGAAGCTAGTGATTAGTACACTTGGGTAACAAAAATTTATTTATCAATCAATGCATCCACCTATATAAACAATTCGTATTATCAATGCCAATATGATGTTCTTAGAGCATCCTTATTGAGCTCTCCAAAAGTAAGGTTTAACCAAATTTTGGCTAAAATTCAGAAAAACCCTCCTTCAACAAGCTCGGCATTTCTTTCTCCATTGTAGCTTCTGTCAGAAACCCAAGCCAAATTTGCTGAACAAAATTCGTGCGCTACTTCATTTCTTTGGCATTTTTAATTCAGATCCGTTGCTCTCGTTCTCTCTCTTCGCGCGCTCTACACTTCACCAAGACACCACCACAAAGCCCCGTTCCCCCAATGAAGCTGCTGAAGGCCATGTTTGTGTTATTTTTGGTTTATTTTTAGTTTTGGTTTATTTGTGTTGAAGATGCTGAAGCCCCTCCCATTCATTTCTCTCTCTCTCTCTCTCTGTGCAAATAGAAGGAGAATAAAAAAAACCAGATAAATTTTTGAGGTAATCTCTACTTCCTCTCTCTTTCACTTATCCATGGGTTTTTCTTGATTTCTTGGTATGGGTAGGTGTTAATTTGATTTTTGAAGAAATATTGGCAGTGGGTCTTGAAAGACGCCCGAATGAGTTGAAGAAATTGCCCAAATATGCAAACTTACCGAGCAGTCTGTGCTTCCACTTATAAAGAAACCTGCATCTTCATGGTCACCCACCAAATCCCACACCTCTCTTCTTGTCACACAAGTTTGGGTTTTGGGTGAGGAAGCTGAGGGAGGTGGTGATAAGGGTTTGGAGATAGTTGGGATTGAGGGTTCTGTGGAGAATTTGGGAATTGGGGGTGGGGTTTTGGAGGAGGAGGAAAAGGGTTTGAGTGAGAATGGGAATTTGGGTGAATTGGCGATTGGAAGTACCGAAGAAGTGGTGTAAATGGTGCTCATGAGGGCACTGCTGAGGTTTTTGGTGGGTGGTGGAGAGGATAAGGTGTTTGAAAATTCGAAATTTGATGAGGGTTTGAGTTTTGTGGTTGAACAGGGCTTCGGAAAGAAGGAGAGGGTGGAAGGGACTGAATTGCAAGGTGAGAAGCCTGCGGAAGAGCTGAAAAGTGGGTGGAGGTGGTTGCTCAAAAAGAATAAAAAATAATATTTAGTTAAAATAAAGAAATATTTAGAGAGTTTGATGTATGAAGTTTTTAAAAAGTGATAGTTAAAATAGCAAAAGTAAAATTTTTAGCTAAATTTGGCTTAAAATTTGGAGAGCTCAATGAGGATGCTCTTAGGAACCTGATTATAAGTCTACCACTACGAAAGAAACTATTTTGTGCACTACCAAAAAACTCTTCAGGTCTTTATTTTTTGCCATCAAAATTCAATAAAAATGTCAAATACAAAATAAAAGCAAAAGCAACACAAACTATATACAATCAGTAACAAAAGCAAACCAAAATATCCAACCTTAAACCATGGTTCAACAAAACCGAAAAGAATCAAACACCAAGAATTACCAAAACACCCAATTTGGTTGGGGCTCAACAACAAGAAGAAAATAGAAATGAAGCCCCTCAACAGCTGTTCAATGTTTCCTAGCAGAAAACCAAAAAGAAAAAAAAAATTCCTGTACATTCACTCACTCAGTTCCTGCCCAAAATTATTCCACACCAATAACTAAAAAATTTAGACGTTACTAACTAATTTTTTTTTTTTTTTAACCTTTGCCTAAACTTTCTCTAGAAACAAACATATCACTAATGCTCAAGAACTGAACTAATTACATAAAGCACGGAAACAAATAAAAATAAAAACTCAAGAAAGATCGATAAAACTTAGAACAAAAATCAAAACCTAAATACCTCTTTTGGTGGCACAACTCGTTGGTCGGAAGCTGAAGTAAGACCACGGTGGGAGACGGAGGAGATGGTGGGTTGCTCGTGGGAGATGGACGATCTCCTCGAAGACAGTAGTATCTGGTCGTCGGCGGTGCTTCGGGTTGCCGATGGGTGGTGGTGGGTGGGAGGAGGGAGAAGATGAAGATGGAGGTAATGGATTTGAGGGATTAAGAATTTTGAAATTTTGGGAAAAATAAAGCGTGAAAAAAAATTCACAAAGCCAGAGTCAACCCCCAAAATCATCTGAGACTCAGAGCTAGCTAGATTGACAACAATCAAACTCAGATTCGAGATCAAAAAACAACTCAAAAAACCAGATCTGTGTGAAAGTTCCAAAGGAGAGGAAATCAAAAGGATAAAAACGAAGAAAAAAAAAAGGAAAAGTAAAAAAAGAGAGAAAACATTACCTCTTTTGATGGCTCGGCTCGTCGGCGGTAGTAGTTCGGCTGTGGTGATGGGTCCTCGAATCTTTATGTTGGGAAGAGTTAGATATGGGTCGTCGTCGTGGTACGATGGATGGAGATGGAGATGGGTCATCTGAGCTATACGGTGAATGGAGATGGAGGGGTTCCTTAGCGACGATGCTTGTGGGTAGCAAGTGGGTGATGGTCGGTGGGGGGAGGGAGGAGATGGAGATAGAGAGGGAAAAATTTGGGGGGGAAATTGTTTTTGGAGAAAATGTCTTCCTGCTTTATGTTAAATGCACCATCTGGATTTTTTGAATTTTTTGAAGTTTTTTCAAAAAAAGGCCTAATGTGCCGTGGCTGGCTTGGTAGAGCGTTGGACATGGACAGAATTTTCCTCTAAACTGGGTTGGAGGAAGTTCTTCCAACCCAGTTTGAAGGAAAACTCTGTCCGTTGGACATAACCTCTCGTTGGTCTTAGCATGACTCATCTGAAAATTGGTCACCAAGTTTGTCTTTCGTCTAGATGGAACCACTCTCTGGTCTGGATGTAAACTCATCCAAATCGTGTCCTCCACATGTACCCTAGACTTGCTCGTTGGGAAGATGCCCTTCACTCATCCACATGAGGCTCTTGAACTTAATATTTTCTAAAGTATTGAAGTTAATTTGTTGAACTTATTTGAGCCGAGACTTAATGGCTCAAGCCATACTCAATTTATGACATACTTACACTTTTAAAACAAAATACCTTTATTTTTTATTTTCTTGGGTCCAATTAAATATGTCTTTCAAAGTTTCAAGTTTCCACATGATGAGATAATAAATTAGCTTTCTCGTAAATCAATAATTTGTAGAATCTTTTTGCGGTTTATACGTTACAATCTACTATGACTAATAAACATAATCACCAATCCCAACATCGTAAAACACTAACCCCAGGCCTTGACATATTCTCATGCTCCTTCGAATCAGGACACTAGTCTTCGAATCCAACCAAAATTTATAATGCCCTTTGAATCAGGCTCAAAACAGGGTATAAATTTTCTCGAAATCAGTCTGAAAGAAATTTCTTTCAACTCATTCTAATAAATTTTAAGCTTTTTTTAATATATTTTGGTTCCTCAAAACCCAATATTTAAGTCCAAAGTTAGTAAAATGAGGGTTAATAGATATTAAGAATATTAATTAAAACTTGTGCCTCTTACATGTTAGAGGACATTTGACATTTAGTAGAGTGGGTTGAAGAAAAATTAATGTCCCCCAAAACAATGTTTTTTTTTCCAAATGAGAGCACCGATCTTTGAATCAAGCTTACAAATATGTCCTTTAATTAATATAGAGCATTGACCTGCAAATTAAGCCACCAATTAACATTTGCACTTATCTTGGCATGGGGTGTTTCAAAGAACCAAATTGAAAATAAAAATATACAATTTGAATTAAGAATTGATAAAAAAAAAAAAAAAAAAGTTGTGGTGTCAACAAAGAGAATCTAGAAATAAGACGATGATCCAAAATGGAAATATATGCAAAGCACGAATAGGTCGACGGCCAGACAACAGTGGATTGGTAAGGATCGATAGTGAAGGTAACTAAGGAAAGAGAGGAAAAAGAAAATAACATGTTGGTGTTGGTGAGAGACGCAAAGTAAAAGTTTCTAAGGTTAAGGTCATTGGGGAGAAAGTCTGCGTTTTTATATAATGGGTGTTAATCTGGTTGGTTTCGATCGAATTCTTGATACCCTCCATAGACACTGGTTCAACAGCATCAGTCTTTTGAATCGCAAAACCAAAATCCACACACCAATAATTAGAAACCGACCAATTTCGATGGATTTTCAGTTAGGTTAGTTACATTTTCAGAACCTTTGCTCACACTCTCAATCAAATGATTTGATCCAAACACATAATTAGTTAGTCATATTTTATTATTTAAGATAATATTTTAGATCAAAATGATTAAATTCATCGTTTTCTATTAATATAAGTTTTTCGGATAATTGGTAGTGGAACATGGTATTAAAACAAAAGTTCTGAGTTTGAACCTGAATTTTATAGTTTGCCCTCCTCCCCCTTCCCAACTTCGTGAAATATTGTTTGAAGTTGGATTAATTGTTGAAGGGGTGTTAGAACATTAATTTAAATAATTAAATTTATAATTTTTATTAACTTATGCTTTCTAAACAACTTATGATTTAAGAATTCAGACACGAAGCCGATTCTTTACATCAGCAATATTCATTTAAAAAATTAGATAACAAAATGGTAAACCAAAACATAAGTACCAAATTAGAGGCACACTTGCACGCTTTTAAAAAGTTTTGACCCTATCCACCTATTATGATATTGCGGAGGAAAGGGAAGAAAGGATCAAAACACAACAACATGGAAATTCTGGAAGGAAATCAAGATAATGTATAGATATTGGACCTTCTGCTACTAGCAACCTTTGACTCCGCCCTTTGTCTCCTTTTTAATTATTTATTTATTTACTTATTTCAATGTTTATTAATTTACATTTTAGAAAAGAGGTAGCTAAGGGCAGGTATCAAGAGTAGTTAGAAGTGATATCTCAAACACTTTTGTGGATTCAAAATTTTATCAAGTTTAATCGTGCACTCGCTGTACCTTAGTTACCATATATGCATGCAATGTAGAAAAAATAAATAAAAGGCGAGTACCTAATTAAGCAACCATTTTATTTCATTATAATTATATGTTGGTATGACATTACAACAATGAAACATGGAATGCTTTATTCAAACCATCTAATGGTGATCCATTGCGGCAATTACATATTATTCTCTAATTATTATTACGCGAACTTTTTCTGAAGAGACTCAACAACATTCGTGTCCAACTGGAAGGCCTTGACGAGAACATCCGGATTGATAGGAGGATTGGCTCCAAAGATGTTCTTTGCTATGACGATGAGTCCAGGATTCTGGCTGCTGAGACCGGCAAAAGCAACAGCATTGGTTGTTCCTACATTAAACTGGAAGTGAATGAGACCAATTGGAAAGACGAACACGTCTCCCGGGTATAGAGTTTTGGTGATGAAGCGGTTCTCCGGGTTGGATGTGACAAACCCAACGTACAGAGTACCCTCTACGACAACAAGAATCTCGGTGGCACGAGGGTGAGTGTGGGGTGGATTTAGGCCATACGGTGCGAAGTCTAAGCGAGCTAAGGATATGCCTAGTGTGTTGAGGCCGAATATTTTGTCCACGTTCAAGAGAGTCACATTCGATCCAAGTTGATTTGTAGTGTTTCTAGGAGTGTTTAGTCCCGCGAAAAAGAAATCATCGGGAGTGACAAGCTTGGGGTCCTTGCAGAACTTTCCATTCACAAATACTGCACAAAGAAGAGTTTGTTAGTATCATGCACGCAAGACACTTACATAATAATAGTTTATAGCCTGTGATGCAGAAATTAAAAAAAGACCCATTTAAGTCATCCCTCCTAGCATATATAATTACATCGATATGTAGATTCCAAGATGCTTCAAATGACTCCCTAATAATAATAATAAGAAGAATGTGTACATACCAGCCTCAGATGAAGTGTTAACTGCAACACAAAAGTCTTGCAGAGGAGCAGGGTCATAGGCAGAAGCAACGGAGCATGCCAAAGCCATGATTGCCAAAGCTACAAGGTGATTAGGAACCCCCTTCATCATTCTTTCGGTTATGATCGCTAGCTTTCTGTATTCGATGGATTCTTGGTTTTGTGAGGAGTTAGAGATGTTGTGTGGGAACATGCATCTCTATTTATAGCGGGGACTCAAATGAACCGGTCTATGTTTTTCACCAGATGGGGCCTGTAAGAGTTGGTAAGTTCTCGATTTTTTAGTTAGTGGATGAACCGGCCGTTACTTAACGACTTAATTTGCACATATTAGAAATGCAGCCAAATTCGACCACTTCAATTAATCGAACCTTAAAGTAATAGTATATTCGAAATTCAAATGGCTGAAGCTACCACCTCACCTGTGTATATATAGTTGACCCTGTCCTAACCACTGAAATCTCTGCCATTTAAAAATATTAAGATGCACCTAATTATGCTTTTAATTACAAGCACATAGGATCCCAGCCACAAGGGTTGCTTGTATGCCTAGACTTTTAATTTAATTACAAGCACCTAATTATGCTTCGAACGTGAATTTAATTAATGATTTTAATTCATGCATTCTACTTAAATTTAGATGGTCAAACGGCGAGAAAGGCACCAAGTCAAATGATTTGATCTTATCTCATTAAGCATATCTTCTTCTGCTATGCTAGAAAAAGCTTTCCCAAATAACAACTACGTATCATGCGAAGGCATTTGGTATATTCTTGTCTACTCCTTTTTGTTTTTTTCTCTTCCAGTTAGGGTTTGTAGGTATAGGATTTTGTATTTGATTGTTATGCTGCCTACCTTCATCCTATGGCAGTGTGTTTGTATTTATGTATTTAAGTTTATCACATATATAAGATGTACACCAATCATCTTTATCAATAACATAAGAGAACAAGGTCGGAACCAAGATTTGTTGTGTGGGGGGTACGAACCTACATAAATAAATAAGTTCATAGTGGACATAGTCTCTTCGTGTATGTGCGCGCACACGTTTATGTAAAACAAAAATTTAATTTCATACATAAATGTACACAAAAATTACACGTCATAAGTCATAAAAAAGAATAATATGAGAAAGAAGAAGAATCAGAAAGAAACACTAACAAGAATTAGAAGCAAATAGATAGCTAAATTTTAATTTAGTAAAAACTATAACCGACAGTTAACTTATTAAGAGTAATAATGCATGTCACCCCATGTCTCCTTTGTGGTCACCCAAACCTGATATGACTTTTAAAATCACCATTAGATTTGTGATAGACTACTATTGAATTTTGATCATATGGTAACTTTAAAAGACACATAGTTTTAGGTTAACATTGTGGAACATGAGATTGACATGTATCGTTACTCACATATTAATATTGGCTTCTATTATATTTATACATATTTTGTGTGGTTGGCTTGATGGTAAAAAGGCACACATTTTCCTCCCATGAGGCATAGGTTTGAGCCCCTGCAATTGTGCAGTTAAAATTTTTCTAAATTTAAAGACTAAAGACCCTTAAAACAGTTGATTATGCGGGTAAGAGGTTTCAAACTCATTCGCCCAATTTCAATCTTACAATCTAAAACATGTTAACTAATCGATTACGATAAATTGGTTATAACAGACGAAGCCGGGGTTAGAGTATAAAATAATATTTTTGTAAGCGTTTTAAATAAGCAATGTTATCATTATTTGAAGATCGTGGACTATCTGATCCAATACACCCCCTTAAACTCGACATAGGCATCCTAACGTTGAGGTTGAATTTAAGAATGGAAAAACATTGAGAAACCAAAGTTTTGGTAAGAATATCATCCAGCTAGTCTTTCCTAGAAATAAACCAAACTTCAAGATCCTTACCTACAACGCGATCCCGGAAAAATTGATAATCATTGCTTTGTGTGTGCATGATCGATTGGATTAAACGTGAGATATGTTGCACCTATGTTATCACAATACAAAATAGGTGCTCATGGCAAAGAGACTCTAAGTTCACCTAAAGAGATTGAATCCAGATAAGTTCGGCAGGGGCATTGGCAATGGCTTTATACTCAGATTTTGTGCTAGAACGAGAGATAGTACGCTACTTCTTTGGGCTCTATAAGAGCAGATTTTTACCTAGAAAAACAAAATACCCGGATGTTGATTTTCTGTCATCTAGCTAGGCAACCTACCCAATCTGAATCTGAGAAGGCAACGCTATATGTGCTTTACAACATACGCTATATGTGCTTTACAACTAACTAGTGAGGTTCTCTTGGATCTTGTATAAATTGTGACTCCTTGTTGATTGTAGAAACTATGTGAGGACGAATGAGGGATAAGTATTGGAGTGACCCCACAGTGCTTCTATGGAGGGTAGGATATGTGATTGAAGAACCTTCAATCTGCAAAGATAAGAGGAGGCTGACATAGGGGAGGAGATAGGCTTGGCGAGGGCCATATTCTTCTTGGACAAGATGTCACTTATATACCTCTATTGAGAAAGATGTAATCCATCTATTATAACGCCCCGACAAAATTATTTAACTGGTAATTGACTTAGCGGTTCATCTTTCAGCCTTAATCCACCAGGGCTAAAACTCAAGGATCTCACACTCTCTAAAGAGAGTCTGTAGCAGAAGACTTATCATCTACATATAGAGATAGCAACTAAATTGGATCCACAATCAAATAATAACACCAGAGTCAACTAAAACATCATAACATAGATAATATTGTCTCCAAAAGTACAATCAGAGACCGATCAACAAAATATCCAAATATTACAAGCCAAATTCTAGAAGTTAGGATTATCAACATCTCAAAGTCTAGTCTTCAAAAGAAAGAGCATTTGGATGATGTTTATCATGTCACGACAAGATTCCCCTCCAGCTCTCCAAATACCGATCAGCCACTCTGGATCTAGCTCCTCAAAAATCATCTTGAGTATGCCCTCCAACTGGACAAACCTGCTCGAAAGTCTTGACATCGTCTAAACTATCCACAAAATTATACATGTTTTACTGGTGGAAAGATACAAGCGTAAATTCAGCACTTAATGAGTAATAATACACATGATATATAGGTTATCATTTTGTAAACTCAGTTTATAAACTGCAAGAAGTAATGATATCATTAATTGGATAAAATAATGTTATGGCAATGCAATATATTTATAATACATGAAAAATCAAGGGAACATGTCATATGTCAACAATATGGTCTATTCAACACATTATTTCCCTTTCAGCTGGATTTGCGCATTCGTTTGAGAACATCTGGTAAAATATCGGTGCCCTGGATATTGCATGAATATACCGTCTTATACTAGCAGCCCGACGAAGTCCAACCTTCAGTGTCTCGTGCTACTAGCAAAGCCGTAACCGTGACCCTATTCAAATAATGATTCGTTAGTCACAAATGACAACCATTGGATCCAAGGCCAAACATAACAATAAATCCTTTGACCATAGGATTAACCTGTAATAATAGTAACTCATGACCATTTTTCCGTACAAGACGATGTACCATGTCGTACAATACAAATTTAATCTTTTATTGTCTTTTATATGTATACATGTTTCAACTCATCATTTCTATTATCATTATCAATCACGATTATTTTCGCAATAATGGTGCTCACAGTAAATAAAAATATATTTTATGTAAGTTGTAAATATGCATGTTTTATACATAAAATATTTATGCTATTCGAAAAATATAATAACAAAAATCCGTGTGAGTTTTACTCATTTGTATCGCAAAATTCCACCTATGGGTCCTCTGAGTACTCTCAAACTTCTAAATCTATGAACAGACCTTATCATTAGTCTTAAACTAAGCTAAGACAAATGTAGGCCTTAAATTAACTAAATTATGTCTTCTACTTATGACACGAACGTTCTTATAGGAGGCACGAACATTTCTGTAAGCCCGCAAATGTTCCTATTGTGAGGACGAACATTGCTAAGTCGATAGCAGGTCATTTTGCGTTGAAAACCCTCCTAAACCACGCTAATACCACCTAAGGTCTATACAAGGTCTCCTCAAGTCAATAGACCTAAGTTACACAAGCATGAAAGTTATAGAATGTCCAATATCATTAAAGCACTCAAACTATAGTGATATGGTTAACTACATACTACAAATCATAACCTAGTAAATGACTTAAACCAAAAATTATACTACGAAAATAAGGATAGTATTGTGAACAATACTAAGGAGATAAACTTAGGTTAGGAAGTTACCTCTCTGAAAAGAATATGACTAAGAGAGCTCCTCCTCTTTTCCCCAAAAGCATCCTTCACACTCACACACTAATCACAGTTAAAAATGGTATAAATGTGATGAATGATAAGGGTATGAGGGGTATTTATAGGGAGAGTTTGCGTGGATAAAGACTACAGATTAATTTTGTTATCTAGCAGTACACAAACGTTCGTTGACCAGTCATGAACATTCATGTACAGCCTGACACACATGTTGCATGTGTGACCTGCTGTGCACAGTAGTGAACAATGCTAATATATTTGACATATATTAAGAGGAGCGCAAATCATGTAGAAGTTAAGAAATGGCCCCTAGATGTGAACTTGTGAGAAAAATGTCTTCGACATATATTAAAACAAAATAAACATGCCATGAGCATTGTGAATAAATAGAGAAGAATCTTAGAACCCTTGAAATTAAGTTCAAGAAGACAAGCACTTAGCCTCAAAAGCAAGCTCTTGGAACCTGTTTTAGGCCATATAAAACCATGCGTAATTTAAAATTTGTTGTGGAAAGTTTGGATGCACAAAACCTGGGGGTTGTGACATATAGACATCTTCTTGAAGGATTCTATGCAAGAAAGCGTTGTTGACATCAATCTAGTGGATAACCTAACTTGCAGAGACAACAATAGCAAGCACAGTTCTACTGGTTATAGGTTTAACCACAGGGCTGTAAGTTTTTGCAAAATTAATTACAAGTTGTTGATGGAATCCTTTGGCTACTAACCAAGCCTTATACCTTTCAATACTCCCATCGACCTTCCTTTAAATTCGAAAAAACTAGTTTGGAACCAACTATATTCATGAAGGGTAAAGGTTGAACAAGAGACTAAGTTCTATTTTTGAGGGTTGCATCATGGCCTTTCGCCATTCAATGTGTTTGTTTGCTTCAATGAAGCAAGTAGGTTCATCATCTTTGGAGTCTAGAGAAGCAGTAAGAGCACGTGGAGGTGGATATTTGATTGACCCATCCAGAAACTACTTGGGTTTAAAAATTCCGTGTTGAGACCTCGTAGTCATACCATGTTTGGTGTCATTTGAACTGGCTCAGTTGGATTATCCGAAGCAACGGATGAAAGAGACTAAATCATAGGTGATACACTAGGTGATATATTACCTGCCAAAGTAGATGTAGTGGAAGGAAAAGACTCAAGATGGAATCCCAGGAGAATCTAGAACAAGAGAAGGGCCCGAAGGAGCTGTAGTGTTGGCAGGGGTTTTACAGGAAGACAAAGAGGGTACAACAATAGTGGTAGGGATTGAAGTTTGCTTGGAGGAATGAGATGAAGAGTGAGTTGCATGACAGTGAGAGAAAGGTTCTTTGAAGATAACCTGCCTTGTAATGTAAATTCTTCCTCAGAGAATATGGGCGGCATTTGTACCCATAATAGTTCTTACTATATCCTTTAAAAACACATGATTTTGAACGAAATGCAAGTTTGGCAGAATTATAAGGACAAAGAATGGCCAACATTCAAAGCCAAAAGCGATTTATGAGAGACCGATGAAAAACGTCAAAGACGTTTCTTAAAGGCCACATAAAAGTGGTTTTGATACTATGTAGAAACATGTGATGAGATAAAATATAAATGAGAGAAGAGAGAGAGCCAAAGCGGAGAGACAGTGATGGGCGACATCTTAACTTCACTTTTATATTGATGTATGACAACGACTTTATTTATAGAGAGACTATAAGTAATAATCAAATAAACCTAATCTAAATAAGGAAAGAAATCATATATGAAAATAATATAAAATATACTAAGAAGTTTGCTCATACCAATGGCGAAAAATTTATTTATGTGACATCTCTCTTTCTCTCTTATAAAGATACATATTTAAATAATTATTTGGGTACTTTTCTCATATTTGGTATGTATAAGATTGAGTTGGTTTCACTAATTCAATTCGATGAGATCATACCGCTTCAAATTTTATTGTAGTTAACAGTTGGTATTGTATTCTTCAGGAAATTATTACAATAAAAACATTTTTCCTATACTTTATTCAACACTGTTGCTTTTTCCAGTGGAGCTTCGGTCAATGGATTGGTGTCCTGCAATTTTCCACATGACAAAGACATCAAAATTATTTGATTTAATTTCTATTTGCTTTATAAAAAGAACAAAAGTTTACAAGTTTGGTATGAAGATGAAACTGCACCAAAAGATTTATTATTAATGTTCTTTTCTATATATAGTGACTATTTGTTCAAGGTTGCTAATTGGATATTTGGAGTTGACAAATCATGTCTTCTTTTGAGATTTGGTATAAGCCCTTTATCAAATCCGTTAACTAATATTTTTTTATTCATATATTTGAGTTTACTTTACTTGATGCTTACATACCTTTCATGATATGCTTAATCCTTTGCTTTTATTTTGTGTAAACTTTTATCTTTTACTTTATTTCTTAGTAATCATATGATATTTGAAAAAGTTTTGAATTTTGTGAATCGAATTGATAGTTTTAATAAGATATATTACAATTATAGTAATGTATAAAAGATAATTTTGAAATTGAATTATAAAAGAAAAAAACCTACGCATAGCGAACATTATAGGCTAGTAAAAGATTATGTACTGATATTGGACATGCTACTAGTAACCTTTTGAATCTGCTCTCGCTCCTTTTTTATTATTTATTTATTCCAACGTTTATTAATTTATTTTTTTGGAAAAGAGGAAGCGAAGGGCATGTATCATAATTGAATTCTATGTACATATGATGTAATGTCTTGTGATATTAACATCTACATCGCTCTACTTTAGTTACCATGCATGCTGTGTCGAGAAAAAAGAAAAAAAGAAAAATGGAAGAGGAGATCGAGTACATAGGCAACCATTTTATTTCATCATAATCATATATTGCTACAACGTTACAAAAAGGGAAACATAACAAACTTTATTCAAACCATCTTACGGTTCATTGTGGCAATTACATATATATGGTACTTCTCTAACTGAACTTTTTCTGAAGATAGTTAACCACATTCTTGTCGAGTTGGAATGCCTTGGTGAGAACATTAGGATTGATAGGAGGATTGGATCCAAATATATTCTTTGCTATGACAATGAGCCCAGGATTTTGGCTGCCGAGACCGGCAAAAGCAACAGCATTAGTTTTTCCTACATTAAACTGGAAGTGAATGAGACCAATTGGAAATACGAAGACATCACCCGCATTTAGGGTTTTTGTGATGAGGCGGTTTTCCGGGTTGGATGTGACAAAGCCAACGTACAGAGTACCCTCTACGACAACTAGAATCTCAGTTGCACGAGGGTGAGTGTGGGGGGGATTTAGGCCGAAGGGTGCATAGTCTAAGCGAGCTAAGGATATGCCTAGTGTGTTGAGACCAGGTATTTTGTCCACATTCAAAAGAGTGACATTCGACCCGAGTTGACTTGCAGTGCCTCTCGGTATGTTTAGCCCTGAAAAGAAGAAATCATTGGCAGTAACAAGCTTTGGGTCCTTGCAGAACTTTCCATTCACAAATACTGCACAGAGAAAAGTTTGTTAATATCACAAGACATTACATCATAATTGTTAATTACAACAAGTTATGCAGAAATGAAAAAGGCCCATTTGATTAATCCCTCCTAGCATAATCACATTGATACGTAGATCTCATGGATGAGAAATAACAATCCAGATGCTTCAAATGATTCCAAAAGAACATAATAATAAGAAGAAGAAATGTGCACATACCACCATTAACGGAACTGTTAACTGCAACGCAAAAGTCTTGCAGAGGAGCTGGGTCGAAGGCAGAGGCAACGGAGCATGCCAAAGCCACGAGTGCCAAAGTTACAAGGTAATTAGGAACCCCTTTCATCATTCTTGTGGTTATGATCGCTAGCTTTCTGTATTCGGTGAATTATTGCTTTTGTGAGGAGTGAGAGATGTTGCGTAGGAACATTTCTATTTATAGCGGGGAGTCAATGAACCGGTCTCTGTTTTCCACTAGATGCAGCCTGGAAGACTTGGTAAATAAGTTGTCATTTTTTTATGTAGTGGGTGAACTGTGCTTTATTTAACAACGTAATTTGCGCAAATTAGAAAATGCAGCCAAATTCGACCACTTCAATTAATGGAAGAGTAATGTTGCTTTCTCCAATCCGCAAACACCTTAAAGTGAAAGTGTATTTGAAATGACATGGCTGATATTCTACTTCACCTATGTATAGTTGACCCTGTCGGAAACCAACCACCCAATCATGTTCGAGTTTTGTGAAATTATTTAATGATTTTATACATTCGAGGCAAATGTAGCCGTTCAAACAGCGTGAAATGCTCAAAGTCAAATGATTTGATCTTATCTCGATCATTAATAAGCTTATCTTGTTTTCCCAGATAACAACTGTGTACCACGCAAAGGCATTTGGTATATTGTTTTTTTCTCTTCGATCCCGTTTTGGTTTATCGGGATTTGAAAGGTTTGTAGGTAATTGGGGGGAATAAATTCATGGAATTTAACGTTTCTGGTGTATTTCTTTTACCAAAAAAGATCTGATTCCAATTAAAGACTTTACTGTTCAGACATGAAGTCTATTCTTTATATCTTAGCTGCAGCTTTCTTTTTAAGAAATTAGAAGAAAAAAATTAAAAAAAAAAAAGAAAAAAAAGAAGAAGAGAGAGAGAGAGAGATAAAAAGTATGACTGCTGGGCACATCTATCTTCTACTTCTTAATGTTCTTAATTTAGGTCTGAAGAGAAGAACTGCTACTCAAAATATAAGAACCCAAAGAGAGAGATGGCGACCTCTAAATTTCTTTATTTCCTCTTGTTGGCCTGATTAACTCTTCCTAGATAGATCAAGGAGAGGTTTGAGATAGAAGAAAATCCCCATAAAGATTAGCTCTCAATCTCTAGCTAGGACTCCAAGAGAAGAAGAGAGCAACATAAGGATCGAAAATATTTTGATTGAAAAAGTCTCAATTTGTCTTAGAATGAAGACTGATCTTAAACTTGGGTCGATATTGATATTTTCACCAACATAAATAAAAATATTAAGATTGAGATTAATAATTATCAAGAGAAAAATACATATGACCCCCCTCCTCCCTCCTCGTTGGAAGTTTGACCACTTTTTTAATTTTGCCTCAAATGTTTAAAAGTTGGCAATGTATTCAACTAAATTTTTTAATTTTGCAATATAGCTCATCCGTCGACAATTTTGTCCTTTATTGGAAAATGTCGCATGTGTGCCACACATAAGTTTTGGATGATGAAAATTTCAAAATGCCTCCCTTATCCCTTAAAAAAAAAAAAAAAAGTGGTTGTATGGGCCATTTGGGGGTGGCTCACCACCCCCATGGCCCATTGTGGTGGTTCAGCCACCTCCATTTGGCCAAAGGGGTGAACGAGCCATTCCCAAATTGCCCATGGGGTGGCTACGGCTACCTTAATATTTTTTTTTCTTGTTTTTGTTTTTCCTTTAAAAAAACAAAGAAAAAAAAAGGGTATTTTGGAGGCAAGATTGAAAAATAGTTGAAATATTGAGAGAATAAAGTGTATTTTTCCCAATTATCAAATCATGGATAAAATTGATAAGACAAGTCTTTTTTATTTCACAATTTATAAACATCAAAATATTAGCCCATTCAATTAAAAAAAAAAAAACCCCCTCTTTTAGATTAGATATCGAATCTAGAACTTTGATTCTTCCTAGAATTTGTTATACTTGGGACAAGAAATAAATACTAATATCAAAATTAGGCTAGATAGAATGATATCGTTAATTTTTCTTTAAAACAAATAAAAAATAAAAAAACCAACTCGGACTTAATGAAAACAAATTTTGATAAACTTATCACTACTAAAAAGCTGGTCACTACCAGCATTTTTTTCACGGCGTTTCAAGAAAAAGACGCTAAGGTAACAACTTGACATCGTTTTTTTAAAAATGCCTTAAAATTATAGTCTTTTTTTTTTTTTTTCCCCTAAAACGACGCTAATCTAGAAAAATTTGACGTCATTTATTTTGTGTAAGTGTAAAATTATCGTCATTTTTTTTTTGTCCTACTGCATATGCTGATCAGTTGGCTGATGTGTTCACCAAAACACATTGACCTCGACGTACGTTTCAGTAATTTTGTGTCCAAAATTAAGTCGGCAAGAAGTCAACAACATTGCAAACATAAAAACCATAAATTACAAATCAAGCAAACATAAAAAAATATAAATTACAAATCCAACAAACATATATATATATATATATTACAAATTTCAAAAAATTAAAAACATAAATTAAACACATAGTTCTCTAACTGAACTTTTTCTGAAGATCGTCAACCACATTCTTGTCCAATTGGAAGGCCTTGATAAGAACATCGGGATTGATAGGAGGATTTGATCCAAAGACATTATTTGCTATGGTGATCACCCCAGGATTCTGGCTGCCAAGAAGAGCAAAAGCAACAGCATTGGTCTTTCCTACATTAAATTCGAAGTGAATGAGACCAATTGGGAAGGCGAAGACGTCTCCCGCATTTAGTATTTTGGTGAAGAAGCGGTTATCTGGGTTGGATGTGACAAACCCAACGTACAGAGTACCCTCTACGACTACTAGAATCTCGGAGGCACGGGGATGAATGTGGGGTGGAACTAGGCCATAGGGTGCAAAGTCTAAGCGAGCTAAGGATATACCTAATGTATTGAGGCCAAGTATGTTGTCCACAGTCAAAAGAGTGACATTCGACCCGAGTTGATTTGTAGTGCTTCTAGGAATGTTTAGGCCCTCGAAGAAGAAATCATTGGCATTGACAAGCTTTGGATCCTTACAGAACTTTCCATTCACAAATACTACACAAAAAAAAGTTTGTTAATATCAAAAGACGTTACATTATAATGGTTTATAACATGTGATGCAGAAATGAAAAATGGCCATTTAAGTAATTCCTCCTAGCATAATTACATAAGAATAAATTAATAATAACAACAGTAAATGACTCCAAGATGCTTCAAATGACTCCATAATAATAACAATAATAAGAAGAAGAAGAATCATGTGTACATACCAGCATCAGTGGAAGTGTTAACTGCAACACAAAAGTCTTGCAGAGGAGCAGGATCATAGGCAGAGGCAACGGAGCATGCCAAAGCCATGAGTGCCAAAGCTACGAGGTAATTAGGAACCCCTTTCATCTTTATTGCTTCTGTATTCGCTGAATTCTTGGTTTTGTGAGGAGTGAGAGATGTTGCGTGGGTACATGTCTATTTATAGCGGGGATTCAATGAACCAGTCTATGTTTTTCACTAGATGGAGCCTGTAAGACTTGGTATCGATTTTTTCTTTAAGGGTGAACCGGCCGTTCTTTAACCACTTAATTTGCACACGTTAAAAAGGCAGCCAAATTCGACCATTTCAATTAATGGAAGAGTGGAGTTCTAATTGACATGTGTTGCTCTCTCCAATCTGCAAAAGCCTTAAAGTGATAGTATATTCCAAATTGACATGGCTGAAATACCTCACCTATGACCTATGTATAGTTGACCCTATCGTGTCGTAACCAGTGAAATCTATGCCATAAAATGTAGACGTTCAAACAGCTTGAAATGCTCATAATCATGTTTCGAGTTGTGAAATCATTTAATGATTTTATACATCAGGCAAATGTAGACGTTCAAACAGGTAGCGTGAAATGCTCTAAGTCAAATGATTTGAAATTATCTCATTAATTAGCTTATCTTGTTTTGCTATGCTAGAAAAAGCTTTCCCAGATACCAACTATGTACCATGCAATTGAACGTTTCGGGGAAATAAATTATTCGGAAAAATTACACTTTACCCTTTTAATATTTGAGTGAATTTTTAATTTAGCTCTTAATATTTAAAATTTTACAATATATTCCTTTAATGTTTGCTAAAAAATTCAATTAAGCCTTTATGTTACTTAATGCTGTCTCAATTGACGGATTTACTGTTCACTCTTTTTTCTTTTTTCTTTTACTATTCACGGTTCATTCAATTTTTATTGTTCACCCGTTTTTTTTATTTTTTATTTTTAAAAAATAATAATAATAAAAAATAAAATAAAATAAAATTTTAAAAAACAAAACAAAAAAACTAGTGAACAGTAAATTCGTCAATTGAGACGGCTTTAGGTAACAAAATGTTCGAATTAATTTTTTTTGCAAACATTGAGGAGGTGCATTGTAAATTTTGTAATATTTAGGATTAAATTAAAAATCTTCTCAAACATTAAAAGATAAAGTGTAATTTTCCCAAATTCTTGCAATTGAACGTTTCTGGTGTATTTCGTTTACAGCAAAAGATCTAATTCCAATTGAAGATTTTACTGTTCAGCTGACATGAAAAAAAATAATAATTAAAAAAGAAAAGAGGTGAACAGTAAATTTGTCAATTAAGACAGGTTTAAATAACAGAAGGTTTGAATTAATTTTTTTTTGTAAATATTGAAAGGGTGTATTATAAATTTTGTAATATTTAAGACTAAATTAAAAATCTTCTCAAATATTAAGAGATAAAGCGGAATTTTTTTCAAATTCTTGCAATTGAACGTTTCTGGTGTATTTCGTTTACAGCAAAAGATCTAATTCCAATTGAAGATTTTATTGTTCAGCTGAGATGAAGTCTATTCTTTCTTTTTAAGGAATTAGAAAACAAAGCCATGTTGGAATATGGTAGTCTTAGACTATCTGTGGAAAATATTCTACCTTCGATACCACTCTAGGCACGACACTAAGGTTATGTTTGGTACGTGGAATGGCTATTCCAAGGAATAACATTTATTAAGAATGAAAATAGTGTAATAGATTAGTCATTCTCATTGTCATAAGGGAATGTCTATTCCTTCAATTGAGGGAATAACCATTCCTCTCAATTTTGAGAGGAATGGTTATTCCCTCAATTGAAGGAATAGACATTCTCTTATGACTATCGGAATGGTTATTCCAAGGCTAATGCATTTCACTCATTACATTATTCATAAAGACTATTCCTTGGAATAACCATTCCGCGTACCAAACATGTCCTAAATTCTTCGAAAAACTGATTAAACGAGGGTCCAAGGTGACAAAAAGTGAAGAGTATGTCAGACAGCTGGGCGACCATCCCAGTCACTTTCATGGCTGAGAACGATCCTCTACTGCATTAATGGCCCACGATCCGAATCCCCTCACATTAGAAAATATATGAGACGCATATTCTTAAATTCTAGACATTAGATTTAATCCAATGGCTGAAATACATGCCGCCCACCATCAGCACTTTGCTAGTTAACCAAACCCGGGTTAACCAGCATAAAAAAAATATATATATATTTAATTAATTAATTTTTTTGGATTTCAAAAACTTCCTCAACTACTCTTCCTCCAAATATTTCTTCCCCTCCCTCCCCTCTCTCTCTTGCCTCCCTCTCCACTTCCTTGAATTTGGTTTTTATTAATTTACTTATTGTATGTTATTTTGTTCACTGCAACAACACTAGTGTTAATAGGATGAGGCTAACATAAAGTTAGTCTAATTTCAAATCTTATTAATTTGGTGTATGTATATGTTCATCAACATAATTTGAGATTAGATGCAGCTGATCATATACTTGTTCTTTTTGGGTTGTTGATATGAATATAAGAAAGCAGGACTTTGTATTTGTTCTTTTCATGTTTGGATCCATTCGGCCATTCAAGCTGGTTGGGGAAAAGGTTGTGACGCTTAATGAATTGGAAAAGAACTAGCAATCCATAAAACCAAAAGAAACTCTTCATATATCTTTGTTCCAATTCATTCCTTTTGAAAAAATACACAAAATCTTAAAAATTCAATTCAACAAAAACCATAGCCATTCAGTTTCTTCTAAACCGAGAATTTCAACAATATCTGCACCCTCTGAAATCAAACACAAGGATTCCTCTTTCTCAACAAAAATCACTCAGTCAAGGTGAAAGAAAAGAACCTAAAAATTCAACCGTCAACACCAATGGGTACTTGAATGAAACTTACGAAACCAAATTTAGTCAATGGAAGCCTGCCAAATTCGGCCATATGAGGAAGAAGAAAAAAAAAAAAAAAAAAAAACAGCCATCAACCATTCGGCCTCCACCAATTTCTCAACCAATAACTCTTTTCCATTATACGCCCAAGGTAGAGAAGAAAACCCACCTACTCAGAAAATCTACAACCAAAAAACTTGTTCCACAAAACCATAATCGGAGATGGAGGTGGGGCTGGGTCGTCAGGGATGGCAGCGCTGAACCGGTGGCCTATGTTGTCACCGTTTGTCGCTTTTCATCGCAGATCCGCAGGGTGGATGACCGCCGTCGCACGGTGGAGATGAAGGAGAGAGGGGAGAAGGGTGGAGGTGCCGGATTTGGGCTATGGACGGCAACGTTGGGCCGTCCAGCAGTGGACAGGAGCTCTGGGCCGTCAGAGGGAGGCGGCGCGCAGTGGAGAGGGAGGCGGCGCAAGGTGTAGAGGGAAGCGGCGCAGTGGAGTGGAGAGGGAGGAGAGAGAGAAGGGAAGAAATTTTTGGGGGAAGAGTTGTTGGGGAAGTCTCTGAAATCCAAAAAAATTAATTTTTTATTTTTTTTTTATTTTTTTATGCTAGTTAACCCGGGTTGGGTTAACTAGCAAAAGTGCTGATGGTGGGTGGCATGTATTTCAGCCATTGGATTTAATCCAATGGCTAGAATTTAAGAACATGAGTCTCTCATATTTCCCCTAATATGAGGGGATCTAGATCCTAATGGCCCAAGGGACTACGACGCTGTCAATCACGCTCTGATTGCACGGCTATGATTCATCAACCAGACTTAGGTTCCTGTCTCCTTAGAACTCAAGGATACAAAGGTACGAGCCTATAGAACAGATCCTGTTCAAGTAAGGTCATGCCCTTCAAGAAGCAATAGCACTATATAAATAGCTATTCTATTTCATAAGTTTTCGATGTGGTACGCTAATGACTATTGCGCTTGGTTACTTTTGTCTTTTGTCATTTCGGTTAGTTGTAAACTCCATGCGTCCATCGACAACATTATATAGCTCATCTAATTAATGTTATTATTGTGGGCTCCAGGTCCTCCACCAACCTATTATTACTTTTTTATTCTTGGCTCCGTTTGTCTCAGCGTTCCGCGTTTTTTGGTGTTTGATGGGGAGAAAAATAGTAGTCAACGAAAACTATTTTCAATTTAACCGAAAAATCTTTTTTAATTTTCGTTAAATGGTTTCTTCATCTTAAAATCGTAAACTATTTTTTGAGTTTGAGCTTTTCAATCTTAAATCGTCGGACCACAGCCTAAACACCACAAGACCACGTCGGGACCCGATTGGGACACCGCAGGGACCCGATTGAGATATCGCTGGGACTCAAAAGGGACATCGCTAAGACCTGCCCGAGGCATCGCCAGAACCTAGTCGTGACATCACCAGGACCCGACTAGGACATCGCCGGGACCCGGTAGGGACTTCGCCGGGATGCCGCCAAGACCTGCCCGAAACATCGCCGGGACCCAGTAAGAACATCGCTAGGACCCGATAGGGACATCTCCAGGACCTGGTTAGGACATCGCCGAGATCTAGCCGGGCTAAGACCCGGTAGGGACATCGCAGGGACCTGCTCGAGACACCGCCGAAACCCGACTGGGATATCGCCGAACCTGGTCGTGGCCTCACCAAGACCCGACGATGACATCGTCGGGACCCGACTAAGAGATCGCCGGGACCCGACCAAGAGATCGCCGGGACCCAGATGGGACATCGCTAGGACCTGGTAGGGACATCGCCCGGACCCACTCAGGACTTCGCCGGGACCCACCGGGACACCGCCGAGACCCACCCGAGGCATCGCCGGGACCAACCCGAGACATTGTCGGAACCGGTCGGGACATCGCCGGGACCCGTCCGAGGCATTACGGGGACTCGGTAGGGACATCGCCGAGACCCGCCTGAGGCATCACTAGGAATCGACTGGAACATCACTAGGACCCGCCCGGGACACCGTCGAGACCCGCTCTTGACCTCTCCAGGACCCGACTGGGACCAGACCGGATATGCCGAGACCCAATCAGGACTCGCCTGGAACACTACCGGGCACCGAACGGGATATCGCCGAAACCCGGTCGTGACCTCTCCAGGAGCCGCTTGGGACATCACCGGGACCTGGTCGTGACCTAGTTGGGACCCCATCGAGACCTTTTCGCCAGCCAAGTCTTCGCAAGGTCCCGAACAGGTTTCGAATGTGTTCCAGCGAGGGTCTGGTGGTGTTTTGGCTATAGTCCGAGGATTTGATTAATATAATATATTAATAAATTATATTAAATTTTGAAGTTATGAATAAAAAATAATTTTATAGGTTAATATGATTAATTAAAATATAAAAAAATATTTGCGACTTTCTATACGCGCCAAACACCGGAAAATGTTTCCGACGAAAAATATTTTCTTGAAAAATGATTTCCCTAAAATTATTTTCGAACATAAATCATTTTACGCCCAAACAAATGGAGCCCTACATTCACTCAAACTCGATCATGTTATATTTGCAAATCTTCACATTTTTGAAATCACTAATTATTCTAAAAAACAAACGAGATAAAGATTGACGAATTTAATTATTTAACTAACTATCCTTCTTCTTGTTATAGTATAATATGAGCCCTATATTATGTATGTAAAAAAAATAAAAAGTACATTTTTAGGAGTACACATACCGCTTCAAACTACCACTCTATTGTTAATGTTTTCCACAAACTAACAATTGTGTCGATTTCCTCCGATGGCAAAAATACCCTTCATAAATTTTTTTTAAAAAAAATATAAAATTATTAAAATTATATAAAATAAAAAACTAAAACTACAAAAATTTAAAAACCAAGGGCGACACCCCTTGATTTTTCATTTTTTTTTTGTTTAAATTTAGTTTTTTTAGACTTTTTTTTTAAAAAAAAAAAAATTTCAATTAGGCAGAACCACCCCCATATGGCCAGGGAGGTGGCCGGTTTTCCATGTTTTTGTTATATCCTTTCTTTCTTTGTTGGTGCATGCACCTGACCTCAAGGCCACCTTATAGGGAGAAACTCCACCTACAAAACAAGTGAAAAGTCGTTAGAAGCCCATTCGTCTTGGAGGACTAGGGGCACTCCAACACCTAAGTTAATAGAGGCTATTTAGATAGAGATATGTCTAAGAAGAAGTGTGTGTAGCTAGTGAGGCCTCCTTTCCTTTTAAAGACCAATCGTCCCCTGCTCTTGATTAATTAAAATTTTAAAGTTTGTCTTATTGTTCCAGTATTATATATTCATGGAACCGCAAGATGCTGATGATAGGTTCAGCGACCTTCCAGACGAAGCTGTTCATCACATTCTTTTTTTCCCCCGGATGAGGGACCTTGCAAGACTAAGCGTCGAATCAAGAAGATGCCAAGAGTAATGCATATTAAACCCAAAGTTGGATTTGAGTAGCATCCATTGTTCAGATCCAACAGCTTTCTGGATAGGTTTATGGCTCTCCGCTGCTTGTATGGAGCAAAGACGCAAAGCTTTTGACTCTGTTGGTTTTTCAAACGAAGTGTTGAATATGAAGCATACCGGGTGGAGACGTGGTTGCCGCATGCAGTAAACTTGGGTACCGGTGTTGCAGAAGTTGGCCTTAAAGTCATTCACTCCCGGGTACGGCTGTAAATAAATCAATCTGTTCGACAGCTTGCTCAATATTCGCTTGGTAAAAACCTACCCAAGCTCAAGCTCGGTACTATAAAAACCCACTTGTTATTGTAGAAACTCACTCAATTAGTAAATGATACATATATACTTAACTCACCCGACGGAACTCGATAAAGGTTCAAAAACCTAGCTCATTTAAGGCTTGACCGGACTGGTTCACCCGACTCGTTTAGGGCTAGCAAACCTAGTTGGTTAATATATACTAATTAACTTAATATTACTAACAAACTAACTATATAAGTATAATTAAGTAGTTACCTATAGTATATACGTTACTTTGATATATATATAGTTAGTTAGTTCTTAAGTAATTAACTATACTAACTAAGTAAATATAGTATTACATATTAATTATACTACTTTGATAGTAGCATAACTATATAACTATTTATATGACACATCGTACATAGTTAATAATAGTTATATGTTGTACTTATATTATAGCTAATTAGTTATATATAGTATACTAGATTTACTACTAGATCACATTATACATATACTATAGTTTCTAATCTATAGTTATATGTAATAATATTCTGTTAATTTGTTACCTATAGACTATAGTTATATACTATATTGTATAATATGCCTTATATAGTTATATATTATATATTTATATTTTAGATAAATGCATAGAGGTTGTTCACAAACTTGGATTTGAACTCTGCTCAAATCACAATTTAAAAAATGTAATAGCTTAGCTTGAGCTCGATCGAGTACTCGGTTCGGCTCGAATGACATTATCATTGAGTTCAAGCTCGCCTGAGCTTCCAACAATTCGAGCTTAAACACACATTTCATAACTCAGCTCGAATAGGTATCCTCATAAACAAGCCAGTCTTAAAATTATAAAGCTCGGCTTGATTACAGCCCTACTCCAGGAATGGCTTTCTTAAATTAAGCTCTACAGTATTAGCTCCTTATTTTGCTACAAAGCTCCAAAGGTTATCATTCCTCTATGTTCGAATTGAAAAGGACTGCAATATTGGAGTATTGTTTTCATGTTTCAAGTCCCTCAAGTTTTTGTGGCTTGAAAGAATAAGCAAGATAAAAAGTATGACTTCTGAGCACATCTATCTTCATCTTCTTTTGTTTATCTTCTTCTTCTTAATGTTCTTAATTTTGGTCTGAATAATAGAAGAACTACTACTCAAAATATATGAACCCAAACAGAGAGATGACGACCTCTCACTCTCTGTATTTCCTCTTGTTGGCTTGATTAGCTCTGATCTCTAGCTAGGACTCCAAGAAGAGAAGAGAACAACAAAAAAATATGGATAGAAAATATTTTGATTGAAAAATTCTCAATTTGTCTTAGAATGAAGATCGATCTTAATACTTGGGCTGATATTGATACTATCATAAAAATAATAAGATTGAGGTTAATAATTATCAAAGGAAAAAATACATTTAACATCCCCAAAATTTGACCCTTTTTTCAATTTTGTCTCAAATGTTTAAAAATTGGCAATGCATTTCAATCAAGTTTTTGAATTTTGCAATGTAGTCCATCTGTTAGACAATGACGTCTTCTCTAATGGAAACTGATGCATGTGCGTTGCACATAGGTTTGGGAGGAGATGAAAAGTCCAAAATGCCCTCATTATCCCTAAAACAAACAAACAAAAAAAAACAGTGGACATGTGGGCCATTTGGGGGTGGCAAACCGCCCCCATCGCCCATGGTAGTGGTTCCACCACCCCCAATGGTCAAAATGGGGGTGGCTCAAATTGTCCATGGAGTGGTTCGGGCACCTCCAATGGTCCAAATGGGGGTGGTCGGCCACTCTCAAATTGCCCATGAGGGTTATTGACTACGGCCACCACAATTTTTTTTTCTTCCTATTTCTGTTTTTCCGTTTTTAAGAAATAAAAATGAGGGCATTTTAGGAAATAATGTGTCAATTTGAGTGTAATTTGAAAAAGAACACAACAAAAATCACACTTGCGGACTTTTCCGTCAGAGAAGATGGAATTGTCTAACGGATGGGTTAGATTGCAAAATTTGAAAACTTTGTTAATGTACATTGTAAATTTTTAAACATTGTAAGGAAGACTGAAAAATAGGTGAAATATTGGGGGGTAAAGTGTATTTTTCCCAATTATCAAATAATCGATAAAATTGACAAGACGGGTCGTTTTCATTTCATGATTCATAAAGATCAAAATATGAGTAATGCTTCTTGTACAACTTTCTTGCCCAACTTCGTCCAACTAGTCCAATATGGCAACAGAAGAAACAAACAAGAGTACTGTCACGTTGGCCTAGTTGGACGAAGTTGTGCAAAGAAGTTGTACAAGAAGCATTACTCTCAAAATATTCACCCATTCAATAAAAAAAAAACCCACTTGTAGATTGGATGAGAATGAATGAAGAAAGAGAGCACATACTATCAAGATGGGCTATAAACCTTACTTTTACAGCCTACAATGAGAAGTTGACACATCATCTAAATACATCAAACACAATAGCTGTAGATCCCGTATGTCTCTTCAATGAGATAAGTATTTATTTTGTTAATAAATTTTTTTTGTTGTTGATAAGATGTATTTGATATTTTTAAGTGATGTGTTAACTTCTTATTGGATGCTGTAAAATATGGGTTTTACATCACATCTTGACTGAAGGTATTCGCATGAAAAAATAGAAAGTCATCCCATATTGAATCTAGAACTTTGATTCTTCCTAGAATTTATGATTCTTGGGATAAGAAATAAATACTAATATCAAAATTAATCTAGACAGGATGTTATGGTTAATTTTTCTTTAAAACAAAGGGAAAATGTTAGATTAATTCCTGGGTAAAGGTGTGATTTAAATTCAATTCCCAACTTTTTAAATTTTGATTTTGGCTATATAACTTTTCGCGAAATTTGAAAAAAGGTTATTCCATCAAAATTAGTCGAGTCTGCCGTCAGAGTTTGAAAAATCCATTACTCGATGGTCAGCCAAAACGACGCCATTTAGTGATAAATAAATAAATAAAAATTATACTCCTTTCAAATTTAGATTACATTTCTCTAATCTAAAAAAATAAAAACAAAAGCAAGGGGGTGGCTCAGCCACCCCCAAGACATTGGGGGTGGTTCAGTCAACCCTTTGGCCAACTGAACACCCCCTGTTGGCTAAGGAGATGGTTCGGCCCACCCCCCCCCCCCTCCTCCTCTCCAAATGGCCTTGGGGTGGCCAAACTACCCAAAAAATGGCAAGTGGATGGTTTAGTCCCCCCTTCGACATTTCTGGGGGTGGCCGAACCACCCCAATGGCCATGGGGGTGGTTTGGCCACCCTCATTTTTTTTTTTTTTTTTTTTTTAAAATGAATGGGTGGTTCGGCACCCCCAAAAATGGCCAAAAGGGGTGGCCGAACACCCATGGCCATTTGGGGGGTGGTTCGGCACCCCAAGGCCATTTAGGGGGTGGCCAAACCACCCCCTTTGGCCAAACACGGGGGTGGTTTTGGCCACCCCTTTGGCCAAATAGGGAGTGGCCAAACACCCCCTGTTGGCCAGGGGGGGTGGCTGCGGCCCCCCTTGCTTTTGTTTTTTTAATTTTTTAATTTTGAGAAATGTAATATAAATTTGAAAAGAGTAAAAAAAGAAATTCCACTACACGTTATCGTTTTGGCTGATCAACTAAGGATTTTTCAAAATCTGACGGCAGACTCGACTATTTAACAAAAGGACCTTTTTCAAATTTCGGAAAAAGTTATTTAACCAAAAATCAAAATTTAAAAAGTTGGGAATCTAATTCAAATTGCGCTTTATTTAGGAATTTATCTAATATTTTCCCTAAAACAAATAATAAAAAACAACAACTCGGACTTAATGAAAACAAATTTTAATTAACTTATCACAACTAAAAAATCGGTCATTACCAGCATTTTTATTTTTATTTTTTTATTTAATTTTATTTTATTTTATTTTTGCAGCGTTTCAAGAAAAAGACGCTAAGGTAACAATTTGCAGCGTTTTAAAAATGCCAAGAAATTATCCTCGTTTTATTTTTTTGTAGTAAACGACGCTAATCTAGAACAACTTGACATCGGTTTTTTAAAACGCCTTAAAATTAGTTTTGTTTTGTTTTGTTTGTTTTGTTTGTTTGTTTTTTTTTTTTTTTTTTTGGTGTGGGTGTAAACGTCACTAATCTAGAAAAATTTGACGTCAATTTTTTGTAAGCAAAAATATCGTTGCTTTTGTTTTGTTTGTTTGTTTTTTTTTTTTTCTACTGCATCTGCTAATTAGTTGGCTAATGTGTTTATCAAAGTGCATCCACCCACCTCAACATTTTAGGGCTCGTTTGGACGTCAAATTTTTTTTTATTCTATGTTAACTTCACAAATATCGAGAAAAAAATAATTTTAGAATTATGTTTGGATAGTTTAGAAAAAATATTTGAGTAGGTGAATATATTTGCAAAAAATATAATAAAATATTATATTTTATTATTCTTAATATATATATATTTTAAAAAAAAAGCTGGGGATGGTTCGAAACCATCTTAGGGGTGGCCGAACCACCCCAGGGGGGTGGCCAGACCACCCCTAAACGTGTGGGGGAGGCCGAGCCTCCCTCGAAACTACTTCGGGGTGGCCTTCAATTTTTTTTTAAAAAAAATAAAAATATTATTTTTTGAATTGGGTG
>FXXK01001382.1:4200-17950 GCA_900184695.1 Betula pendula
ATTTTATCTTCTCAATTGTATGGAGTTGTTACTATAAGCAAACCAGGAAGCCAGATAGAATCAAGAAAAAAAAAATAAAAGACTGTTTGAGATTTAACAAGATATATGTAAGAAAACAATTAAACTAGGTTGGATCTCTTTTCCTTATATATTTCTCCAGATTAACTTTAAAATCAACTCATATTAATATAAGATAAGTTGAAGTCACATAACCCATCCATCTTTGGAAGAAACTTATCTAGCCAACCAGAGTAAGATATAATAAGTTTACCCATTGGGTGTCCAATGCGTAGCCTACGTGTGAGAGGACACTCAAGTTCTACCTTGCTCGGACCAGTCCAAGCAAATGTCTGGCTCCTCCTCCCGAATAGGTGTGAATGAAGCCCAAGTTCCCTTTCACGTGAGGCATCAATAACACTTTGAATCCCTAATGAGTGGTCCAAAAAGTTCAAAATAGAGAGAACTTAATGGGACTAACAAGTAGTAATTACATCATCTAACCACCCATAATTGGTAAAAGAAAAAAAAAAATTGCAAAAACACATTTGTAAAACAAAAGCAAGAAAGGAGATTGTGAGGATGGAGATTCTTGGAAATTTCCTGCTCGAATTTCACGGAATTCGAGTAAGAAATGAGAGAGGGAGTTAGGGTTCAAGTGCTCTAGGCAACCCAGAGTGCGGGGCACCTGAACCCCACATACCTCTCCTCTCATTCTCTGTCTAAATTCTTTAGAATTCGGAGAGAAAATTTCAAAGAATTCTAATCCAATTGAAAGATATTTGCTCTTACCAAAAAATAACATTAAAGAACCAAACATTCAATTGAAAATAAATAAAATTGCAAAAAAGTGAATATTTGTTCTTCACTAATATGCAAAAACCCTTCAATTAGCAATGAGTAGCAAGTGTTGTTGATAATTGTCCTCCTGCCTTATTATTTAGGTTAAAAATGACGTTGGCCGGCCAATTATAGTGATGAACACATTTTTGCCGCTATAATATACAAAAACTTGTCAATTGGCAACAGATAATAATTCTTGTCCCTAATGTTCCTCCTGCCTTATTATTTGTGTTGGGGACGTACCAAACCTTAAAGCAAATTAGTGACGAATATTGCCTTCGTTGATATGTAGGATTATGGGGGATGGTTTTGGGCCTAATGAATTTGAATGTGGGAAATGGATTGTGGTGGTGGGCTATTTCAAGGAAATAGAAAATAACGGAAGGATATTTTGAGAAATCAGAAATCCTAGAACCATAGAATATTTGGAAGAATCCTAAACCTTCTTAGGGTATGGTAATTTGAAGAACAAAATAATTCTTCTCTTCCGATTTTTTTCAGATCCTTTAAATGACTTAAAAGAATAAATAAGATAAGAAGAAATATAAGTACTATCAAATCTCCTAATGGTTGACACAAGGTAGACATGGAGGGTGACTTGTATCATTACTCTATAACTTATAATCTTCTAAAAGTCTACTTACGAAAATAACAAAATAAATTGGACACCTAATTAGCTGATGTTGATCTCAACCAGGTCAGCTTCCATGCAACTTTATTTTTATTATTTTTAAATTTTTAATAAGAACATGTCAAATATTTAAAAAGATTAAAAAAAAAATCTCTTGTAATGTAATAAATATACTAATATAGGTTGAATTATTGATATCATAGTCTTGATATAGATATATGTATATTATGTATATTTGCATGTATATGAGTGGATTTATATGTATGTATATATGTTTGTGTAACGAATGAACATAAATACTATAAGATAACCCTATAAATTTGAGATTAAATTTTTAAGATTCAAATTAATTTAATTAATTACTCAAATAATAGATCTTAACAATAATTAACTAACTAATAATTAAAAATTAGTATGAATTTACAAAAAAATAATAATAAACCATCATGACATTTACTTTATATATGGAATGAATAAATTAATTGAGTAGCTCGTGAACAACTTCGAGCTCGTTTAAAAAAAATGAATGAACGGGGCTTAAACAGATTATCTAGCTCGAGCTCAACTCGATGATAACCAAACTAGATCATTCAATACTCCATTAAACCCAATTACAGCCCTAATGTGTGGTGGATCTACATGACTTGAAGTGGGGTTCTTTGATTCATACTAATTGAATGATCGAGAGGCACCACCAGAGAGAAGCCTCATAAAAGTGCAAAATCATGAAACGGCATCAACCTGTGAGCTATTGTTGTTTAGAAACCAACCAAAACTCATACACATTCAATTCAATAATTATTTATTAAGCAGGTGTAACAGTTGGATTGTATTTGTAATGAATTTGTATTTATTTAGAGATGAAACAGGGAAATGATTGTAATGAAGATGAGAAATGAATATAATATTGATAAAGACAATTTCGAGGTGTCAACTTTCAGAGTATTCGAGGACTCCTCCTCCACAGAAATGATTTGAATACAACTTCAATGGATGTCTCTCCTCTATCCCAATAGACTATATTTATAATCCATTTACAACTCATGTTCAAACCCTACAAACTATTACAAAGCCCACTCACCTAATAATGCAAAGCCCATTAACTCCCCTAACTAAAATACCCACTAAGCCCACTAATCCAAACCCTTATTATTATATCCCTTACAACAGGCTTCAGTCTGACATGCTTTTCAAGCACAAGCAGCAATTGAAAAAAAAAAGTAGACTTCAAAGAGGTAAATCTCTATGTAGAGGTACACTGGTAATCATCTTGAATGATAGCATCACACATCAATGTGTATAACAGCAATTGAGCAAAACTGTCATTGAAGATGCCTTGTGGACTCCAGCAAACTCTCTTCAGAATAAATTTGGAGTAACATATTACATATCCCTGCAAGTGAGGCAAATACAGATGTAACTCAATATCAATCAATTGAAAGTCCTTTTACACAATCCAACTGAATAATTGCAAACGGAATCCTGAACCTCAAATCAAACACATTATAATGCCATCCAAGACCCACTTCCAATAACATCTAAGAGAAAATTAATCAATTATTGTTCATCAAAAATGATATTTTTAGTACTATGTAAAGAAATGAGAGAAATTCACAATGAACTTAGTCCCAAAAGCCAAAAGTCATTTTCACTAATGCCTCTCATCTTGCCTCTGCACTTCTATCAGAAGCGTTTGGAGAAATTTCAAGCACTAGCATTTGGGAAGATTTCTGCATCCTTGCAGAAGTTGATTAGTCTGATATCTGTCCCTACAGATGCTTAATTCCTGCCACAAGCCTGCCCGAAAACGGATACTCAACAGGAGTTAAAACAAGGGTCGCAAGAGTTAATATAAGAAAGCATTTCTTATTGTCCTCATATACATTGGCCCCAAAACCACTGTTTCTCTAAAGTCTTCAAATCGTTAACCTTCCACAATTCAGATATATGGTAGCAAACACATGAATGAATTGTGTAACAAACATAAAGCCCAAGCAGAGAGTGTGACCACAGGATGGGGGGAAATCCAGAACACGACCCCTTAGAGAACATACGCTAATCCCACGATCGCTACTAAATCCATTATTCATTCTCTTTCCTCAAACTAAATTCATCTCATAAGATTGAAAGTTCAACAAAGCTGATTCACTACCTTTTTTAGATCTTTGAAAGATAGTGAACCAGACAAAACATTAGAGGTATCAACAGGAACTAGATGAACAATCTGAATTACAACAAGATCTTTTGGACAAGAGAATAGTCTTAATGAAATGAAACGGGAAACAATTGTCAACTGGTAAATCAAATGATGGATACACTGTGTCATTTGTAGATTCACAGTAATTACTTCCAACTTACTTTTGACAAGTAAAAAAGAAAAAAAATAAGTTGTTAGTTTAATTAGTGTAATCTATCTCTCACATTTATAAAATTATGTACTACTACAAAAATTAAGTATACAAAAACAAAAGCTCTTCTCCACAAATGCAAGAATGATTCAGATTCTAATAAAACTCTATTCACCTAATCAATCCTACAAAGGCTATTGTCCTAAAATGGCAAAAACGATTATGCTAAATGATTGGTTTAGTTAAAAGGTCGCATATGCCAGTATAATTGCATATGGAGAAGAACAATCAATCTTACTGAGATTAAAATGATGTGCATAGGCTTGTAAAAGACAAAGCCCCTCAAGAATAGGCTCGGTCTCAATTCATTTAATAAATGAGTCAACCATGAATACAAAATTAAGTTCGATTATTAAACAAGCCATACTTGTATAAACTTGGCTCGACTCGTTATAAACTCCAATAAATCCTATAAGATTTTTTTTTTTTAACATTATTAAATTTTATAATGAGAATACTTTAAAAGATAAAAAGGAATTCACTTCCCAATATGATAGATATAGATTAAATTATTGTTTTTACGTGTTTTGATATAGATATATGTATGTTTGTGTGTATATATAAACATTAAAATTTACAAACTATCACATTTGTGAAAATGGAAAGAATCTTTCATACATGAGAAAGGAGGCAAAAAGATAAGGGCATTGAATCCAGCAATGGACAGACAGCTGACTCACTATTGCTAAGTTTTTACTGGTTTTTTGCTTTACTGCTGACATAGAAGGTTTTTAATACATTCAATTAACACCCAAGAGAATAATGTTTATCAATTCAAAAACAGTTTAAGATACATTTTGAATTGGTGTCAACTAGATTGACTAAAAATAATGCACCATCGAACCCCCTGCCGCTACAAGAAACAGAAAAATAGCTAAGTTTATTGAGCGACAGTATGTACTAGCCTTGGGTTCATACAAAACTTCCAGGTCATCTAGGATTTATGAATTCAATAGATCCCATACGATTCCAAGAAACACCTTCCCGGCTGGAGGTTCAAGTTACCAATAACAACCTTATTCTTTTTACTGGTTTTTTTCTTTTTCATTTTTTCCATTTTCTTTTTAAACGACTGACTAGTTGTCGAAATGTAGCACTCCTACAGGCTACAGGGAAGGAATCAAGAATGGCCGTACTAGTCATCTTACATTTTTGGACCAATGCTGAGTGCGAACATGAAACACTGACCAAGACAAATTTGACAGTAAGACCAACTTTTGCTTCCTCATCACATGTGTGTCTCATAAGTAGTACAGAAATATAACATCATGCAAGTACTTCACTATTATAACTTGAATCTTAAGAAAACGCTTGCATCCAATTACATGGATCCAATTTTTATTTTAATCGAAAAAACAAGAGTCAATCATTTAAACCCAGAGGCATTAGGCGTAGTGCCTCAGCTCCAAATCTCATCTTCGGCGATATTCATTTCCAAGATACAGTTGAGGGAAGATCTTGAAAAGAATGTGATCGACATGTTTGTAATACCATATCCTCCATCTCTTCCAAAACATAAGGGGCCCAACTGCAATTCCAAAGCCAAAAATAAATCCCAATTCAGCACTTATGTAATTCCACTCAATCAAATGAGATTCTTCATATGTTGGAGATGACAATCGTGGCTTCTCATATGTGCATTTTGAATTCAGAGGCAAACCACATTGTTGGGACAGTTTCCAACTCCGACTGTACTGGTGCTATCGGTAACCTGAGGACAGAGAAAACGTTAGACACAAGAGCTTGCCGGGGGTTGCTGGCGGGGGATAGCTCCGATGCCTAAGTCAGTTCCTTTTCTTGGAGAGAAAGACTTAGAATAATTCTGTTATCTAAAAATGTACGTACCTCTTGCCAAACCTATCCCTTCTCCTTTTATAGCGGTGGACCTCCCGAGGCTCATTTAATGAATCCCTCCGGTGGGTCCCTGGGTTCCCCCCAAGTCGTCTATGCCCATGCGGGCCATTAAAGATTGCTCCACGTGTCGTGTATGCAGTGGTCCACGGCATACAAATTCCTGTTTGCTTGTCACATCAATCATGTCTTAAAGGACTTGGTAGGCATGGGCAAAGTGCGGGCGCAATGATCGAGGTCGGCTACCATAAATGCCAGCCATAATGGAGCTTGTCCCTTCTTCATCAAAGTTCATTAACCTCCTTATATGGGGACCGAACCTTCAAGGTCGGCGAGGCTTTTTATACGGGAGCCGAACCCTGGGGGTCGGCAGGGCTTCCTATTCGTGAGCCGAGCCTTGCGTTTGGCAGGATTCCTAAACCGTCAACCGAGCCTTATAACCAAGGTCGGCTGAGAAGTGGACTTGGGCTTCTCATTTGCGGGCCACACCATAAGAGAACAAGATGTGGGCCTGTCTATAGCTTCGGGCCCAGTCCCTAACAGTTACCCCCTAAAATTTCTCGCGTCATGCGTTTTGAATGGCGGGAGAATTTTATTACAATTCGAAAATGAAACGTCGTTTGTGGAGACGTGGGGTTGCGTGTCACCTCTTGGTGTAGCTACACGTGTTCACCTTTCGCCCATATCTTTTCTTTGAGGCGGTTCGCCTCGACGCATATAAGTACGTTTCAAGGGAAATTCCACTTTGTCTTCTTCGTGGAAAATCCCTAGCCGTCACTGTAACCCTTCTGTTCTTCTCCTTTACGGCGATTGACCCTTCACCTTTCGCTTTCCATCCAACACTCCTGTTTCGGACGCGATGCCGAGGAAATCTTCGAAATCTTCGAAACCTTCTAAATCTTCGAAGCCCCGAAAATCCTCGAGGCTGGATGATTCGGAGGCCCCATCCACCTGGCAGACCACCTTGAGACCGGAAGACGCTGAGAGGCTGAAGAAAACTTATGAGATTCCTGATGGGGTGGAGATCCGGATCCCTGGTCTCAAGGAGGATATTTTTGGGAACATTAGGGAGCATGAAGTGTGCATTTTCGAGAAGTCTCTCAAGGCCAGACTTCAGCTCCCCTTTCCTCAGGTAGTTCGGGAAATATTGCATATCCTGCAGATGGCTCCCACAGAGCTGAAGGCCGGTGCGTAGCGACACGTGGTGGCCTGTTGCGTGGCGTGGCCGATGGTTCTGGGGGATGGCGTACAGCTGTCTGCGCCGGAGTTTCTGAATCTCTACACCCCCGCTAAGTATGGCCACACCTGGACATTTCAGGGTCGTGGTAGGAAATTCTTCTCCGCCCCGTCTACATGGTTGACCAACCCCCCTTTTGAAAAATCGTTCTTTTACGTTTCCGGCTTGGGATGGGAGCTTCCTTCTATTTTGTGGGACCATCTGCCAGAGGCTCGGGTTCCGCTTAAATGGAGGGATCCAATGCCGAAGACGGTGTTCCCCAAGCCGAGATTGACGGCCACCCAAAGGGACAGGCTTGACAGTATGATTGCCTGGTCCGTAGCGCACATAGAGGAGGGGAGTGAGGAGTCGAACCTGGGGTTTTTGCTTCGACCCGCAAATTTGCAAAAATATTTAGGCTTCTCTGCGTAGAGATGCGCCGGCATGGCCAGTATTCCGCACCCCCTTTTTCCGTCGAAGAAGAAGGGGAAAGTAGAGGGTTCGACTAGGCGGACAAGATCCAAAGGGCCTAGCCTCGCCCCGGTTAAGGAGATCGAACCCGCCTCTTCCAACATGGGGTCGGCTTCGCTTTCTTCCTCTGAAGAGGGTGATTCGGCGGAGCATCCCGCTCCACGGATTGTTGAAGGCCCAGTCATCCTGGACGATAGCTGAGATGAAGATGAGGATGAGGTTCCTCTTGCGAGGAGAACTCCTGCTCTCAAGAGAAAGGCTAGAGGGTCGCCGCGCTGTGCAAACCCTTCTCCGTTTCCCATTGAGGAGGAAGCGGAGAGTCACGAGTATGCGGAGTTCATTAGAACCTACCGTCCGATGAAGAGGGCCAGAGGCGTCAACATTCTCCTTGAAGGTGAAGACCCGGAGCCTCCCACGGGGGCAGCTCCTCCAGCTGGAGTTGGCGAGGTGGGTACGGCTCCGCCGTCTCTTCCTTCTTCGGTGTCGGAAACCGAGCCAGCCACCGAAGAAGCGAGAGTTGAATCTGTGATGCCCTTGGAAGGGCGCGAAACAGAAGCCATTGCAACCGAGGTGGTTCCTATGCCGGAAAGTGAAGATATCGCGGCAGCGGTTGATCAGCAGGAGACCGAACCCATTGTGGGTGATTACACGACGGTCGTAGAGGTTGCCTCTTTCGAGGTCCAAGGTCCTCAAGCGGTCCCAGTTGGGTTCGGGTCTCCGGGTTCGAGAGCTCTTAGCCGGGAGGAGGTCGAGCCTACTACTACCGGTGTAGGTTCGGTTGACGAGATCGAACCCGCTGCCGTCGATGTAGGTTGGGTTGAGGAGATCGAGCCTGCTGCTGCCGATGTAGGTTCGGTTGAAGAGATCGAGCTTGCTGCTGCCAATATTGGTTCGGTTGAGGAGGCTGCTACCTTCGAGGTCCAGAATGAACCCGAGCTTCCGAACCTGGGAGACGAGGCTCCTCAATTTCACCGTCCCGGTGGGTCATTGCCCGGTGGTCTCGCTTGGTGGGGAATGGTTGGTTTCCAAGAAGATCCAGTTCTTGGTCTTTGCCGCCAGATAGAGGTACTCATTGCGGTTATCATTAGTCACCTCGACCTTCAAGGTTCGGCTTGTTTATTAATTATGCTCATTTCTGCAGGACTCTCTGGCCGCCGTGGATTTGCTCGGTAGACATTTGCATTCTGGCCAAGATTCACTCTTCGAATGGAAGACACGGTGGGAGGCTCAGGAGGATGAGCTCAAAGCGGCTAGATCTACCATCGCAGTGCTAGAGGCTTGCAATCTCGAGCTGGAGGGGACTTCGGCTCGTCATAAGAAAGAGCTTTCTAAAGCTTTGGAAAGACAGGAAGTTTTGGAGGCGAAGTCCTCCGAATATGATCAGCTCCGCTCAGCCGTCGACGTTGGCTAGGCGAGGATTGACGCATTGACCTCCGACGTCATCCGGCTCGAAGGAGAGGCGGCCGACCTTAGGATTAGGCTTGCAAGGGCGACGCAAGCAGAATCTGAATTGGCGGATCGTTCGTCTCGGTTGCAGAGGTCCGTTGATGAGCAGAAAGGGACCATTGTTGGGTTTGAGGCGGAAGTCTCTAATCTATCCCGGAACCTCCACTCTATAGAGGCTGAGCGCGACTCTGCGCGGAGGGAGTTGGGCGATGCTCAGAAGCGACTTGCCTCGTTACAGGACGAGATAGTGGCGTTGAAGAAGGAAAATAAGGACCTTTCGTACCAAGAAACATGTCGCCACCGATTCAGCAAGCCGCTTCATGTAAAGTATAAGGAAGCAAACCAGTTGGTGAAGAGATATAAGCACCAACTCGATGTAGTCCACGTGGTCAGGAATCGTACCTGGGTCCACGGGTATGAATGGGGAATAGAGACCATGCGGGAGATGGCGGTGAGTGATCGATATAAGCACCGAGTACCTACCATCAAGATTGAAGAGATCCTGCCCGACCCTCGAGCCTTGAGCGAGCTCAAAGAGATTGGAGTGAGGGAACTGCCCGACGCTCGCGCCATGGGGACTATTCCTCCCCTTATAGCAGTGCTTCGGCGAACGGCCGAAGGTGGAGCCGAAGTTGGGACCAGCAATGTGCCTAAAGCTGGGGCCGATAGCGGATCCAGGGCCGAACCTTCTGCTGGTGGGAGCATGCCTCCCGTGTGATTGTAAATATTTTTGTACTCGCGAACGGTGCCTTATGTACAAGTTTATAATTTATGGAATGAGTTGATATGTTGCTGTCGTTGCCCTTGCTATTTTAGCGTTGGAATGGACTTCGGGTCGGTAAGGCCTACTGAAAATGGTCGCGACCGACCTTCGTACCAGTCAAGCCTTTCCTTACCTTTTTTCTTTTTTTTTTTTGTCGCTTTTATGACAAGACCAAGCCTAATTTTCATAATGAGATTCTTTGACTCTGTCTTATCACCTGACTTCACTTCTGACCCGCGGCCCTGGGCAACGCGATTTGGAATATTATCCAGGCACTTTCGTATTTGGCTGGAACAGAACGTCGTTCAGTCATTCCGTTTCGGGAATTTGAAAAGTCTTATTTTGGGGTCTTGGTTGGCAGCATGCTGCGCAATAAATGGTGCAACTCCCTCGACCCTGGGTTATAAGGCTCGGTTTGACGGTTTAGATTCTGGCAAACGCAAGCTCGCTCACGAGATAGGAGCTTGCGACCCCAGGTTCGGCTCCCGTATAAAAAGCTCGCGACCTTGAAGGTTCGCACCCCATATAGTGAGTTAATGAATTGATGAAGAAGGACACTCCATTATGGCTGGATTTATGTAGCGACCTCGACATTGCGCCCGCACTTTTGCCCATGCTACAAGCCTTTAAGACATGATGATGTGACAACAAACAGGATTGTATGCCGTGGACACTGATAGCACGACACGTGGAGCACATCTTTAATGGCCGCTGCGCCTAGACGACTGGGAACCAGACCCACGGAGGGACATTTCATTAAATGCGCCTCGGAGGTCTCATCCGCTATACAAGGAGAAGGAATAGGTTGCCAGAGGTACGTACCTTTTTGATAACAGAATTTTTCAAGTTTCTCTCCAAGAAAAGGAACTGGACTTAGGCTCAGGGCTATCCCCCGCCAGCAACCCCCGGCAAGCGTCTGTGTCTTAACGTTTCTCTGTCTCAGGTTACCGATTAGACCAGTCAGTACGGTAGTTGTGAACTAGTCCCAACAATGTGGTTTGCCTCTGATAATTCAATGCACATATGAGAAGCCACGATTGTCATCTCACATATGAAAATCTCTTTGATGAGTGATTCACAAATGCGGAATTTGGATTTATTTTGCTTTTGGAATTCCGTTGGGCCCCTATGTTTTGGACAGAGATGGAGGATATGGTTTGACAAAAGTCGATCACATTCTTTTCCAAGATTTCCTCAACTGTATCTTGAATTGAAATCGCCGAAGATGAATTGTGAGCTGAGCCACCCACCCCTTACGCTAATGGCCTCTGGTTTAATGATTGACTCCTTGTTTTTCGATTAATCAAAAATTGGATCATGTAATTGGATGCAAGCGTTTTCTTAAGATTCAAGTATAATAGTGAAGTACTTCATGATGTTTATTTTCTGTCTATTATGAGACACACATGTGATGGAGGAAGCAAAAGTTTTACTTTCAACATTTGTCACTTGGTCATGTTCAGGTCCACTCAGATTGTCAAACATGTAAGAATGACTCAGTCGCCATTCTGATTCCTTTACCCGTTGTAGCCGTATAGAAGTGACTACTTTCGACAACTTAGTCAGTGTTTAAAAGAAAATGAGAAAAACATGAAAAAGAAAAAAACCAGGTATAAAGATAAGGTGGTTATTGGTAAATCTTGAACCCACAGACGGGAAGGTGTTTCTTGAATCATATGGGATCTATTGAATTCACTTACTCCTAGTACTGGACCTGGAAGTTTTGTTGACCCAGGCTAGTACATACTTGTCGCTAATAAACTTAAGCCATTTTGTCTGTTTCTGATAGCGGCAGTCATTCCGATGGTGCATTATTTAGTCAATCTATCTTGACACCAATGTCAAAATGTATACTAAACTGTTTTTGATTGATAATTATTCATCTTGGGTGATTAATTGAACGTATTAAAAACCTTCTATGTCAGCATAAAGCAAAAAACCAGTAAAAACTTAGCATAGTGCATGTCAGCTGTTGTCATGCTGGATTCAATGCCTTTATCTTTTTGCTCCCTTTCTCATGTATTGAAAGATTCTTTCCATTTTCACAAATGTGATAGTTGTAAATTTTAATGTTTATGATATCACACAAACATACATATATCTATATCAAACAGTTAAAAACATAATTTCAATCTATATCTATCATATTTGGAAGTGAATTCCTTTTTATCTTTAAAGTATTCTCATTATAAAATTTAATAATGTTAAAAAAAAAAAAAACTTATAGGATTTATTGGAGTTTTACGGTCAAGCCAAGTTTATACAAGTTATGTGCTTGTTTATAATAATCGAACTTAATTCTTTGTCCATTGGGTTGGACTCCATCTTATAATATTACTCTCCATTTCTTTTGCCTTCACAACAGCGCGCTCTTTCTTTCCTCTTTTCTCCAAAAGTACTGATCTTCTACTTTTATGGATGATGTGACCGCCGTAGGGAGGCCTCGAAGGATATCCGCGCCTGGAGACTCAGGGGAGTCTGCAGGAGCAACGACTCCTAGAGCAGAAGTTGAAGGTCTGCTGGCCCATTGCGAGATTTCCGAGGTCCTGTTATCGGACTCGAGAGTCCGTGAAACGTCCTTCCGGTCTCGCCGGGGACTAGCGGACGACGATCCCTTTTCTTCGGGGGTGGTGCCTGGATCACCGGAAGAGGGAATGAGCGGGGGGGCCTTCCCCCACTCAGTGAGAAGGGAACGCGAAAGAGCCCGCCTAGGGTGGCGGGCAGCAATTGTGAGAAGATCCAGGGCCTTTCATACCCCTGGAGCAGAGTAGGCATTTTCTCAACACAGCGGAGCCTAGCGTAAGGGCGCCGGACGCCCTGGGGAGCCAGGTCTCCACTACTTCGTGAGGAGTGCGTCATCGTCGTTTGGAAACCGAGTTGCCAATTGTAGCGCGGAGATTCCACCGCCTTGAGGGGGAACTTAGTCTTCACATGCTCCGAAAACTGCACCGCCGGGCGCGTATGGAGATGTGAGATGATTTGGATTGAACGGCCTTTGTTGCTGGCGGCCTCTCACCGACGAGCGATTTAGGGGGGGCGCGTGTTCTTGAACACTGCTCTCTCTCCTTCCTACTTTCTGATCCCCTTTTTGTTTATCTTATGTAAGGGTCACGACCCATGATTTTTCTAATGTCGTTGCCTCTGTTTAGGGCCGTTCCTGTGTATTTTCTGTTTTGGGTTTTATTGTTTTTTTTTTTTTTTATTTTGGGTGCACAATCAATTGGTGAATCTTCTGGCAATGACCTGTCCCCCGTTCCCCATTTTTGGGATGAACATGAGTCATTCACGGTGTTTCATCCTCATCAATGAATAATATGGAGCATTGAACATTGCTTATGCTTGCCCACGTCTTATAGAGTGGAAAAGGTAAAAACGGCAGGGGCGTTTTATTTTACCGTTGTTTTTGTCCGCATGTTCTGCGACTAAAACTGGCCATATATTTTTTTTCGCTGAGAATCCTTCTTGCAAAACGCGTCGGTTGAGCTCGCATCTGCAAAAAGGCCTTCAGTGTCGAACTTGCTACGGCCAAATGTCCTTAGTTGGTTCATCATAATCAAGTCCGGCACATCAAGGTCGGATCTGGTATGCGACCTCACTGACGAGAACGTAATTATTGATCTATGGATCACCGTGCAACGGCATCCAAAAGGGTATCAGGATCCTCGGATGCGGACGCAAGCACGTCTATTCGATCTAGGTCTCGAGTTCCATTGTCAAGGTGTCGTGTGCCGACCTCAAATGACGGGCATTATATCAGGATCTAGGATCGTACGCACGGGCATGTCTCGGTGAAAGGTGTTGTAAATCCTCGATGGACGGTGCGCAGATCATTCGGATCTAGGTTCGGCAAGTGTCAAGGGTCTTTGACTCGGACCTCCAATGACGGACCATTAATCGTGAGTTAGGAGTCGTACGCCGTCATGTCTGTCAACCAGGGTTTGGTAGACCTCTGATGACGGAGAATGCAGATCATTTCTGAGATCTATAGGTATGGCATGTTCAAGTGGGTCATTGTCCGGGACTCAATGACGGTACCCGGGTAGGTGATCTAGGATCGTACGCACAGCATATCTTTCAAAGGGGTACTCGTAACCTCGGATGACGGTGCGCAATCTTTCGCTCTA
>FXXK01001382.1:52662-67479 GCA_900184695.1 Betula pendula
TTTAAATTAATTAAAACATAAGACCCTCAATTTTAGTTTACTCTATATAAATTAAAACATATTAAAATATTTGTTCCCAAATGAGTATTTAAAATGAAAATAAGCATAAAGAAAAAAAAATAGCAAAAAAAAAACTTGGTTCCTAATGCATTATTTTGTATTCATTAAAAAAGAGTGTTTATTTTACTTTGTCTTTTTTCTTTGAACGTTCAAAATTATATGGGTTTTATTTATATTAAAATATAATAGGCATCACACCAACATTATCAGAGATTCCTGCTAATTTTCTATTTATGCTTTGATAATCAGAATCCAGGTTTTCTTTGTGCTATTTCTTTTCATTTTAAAATACTTATACGGGAACAAAAGATTTTAACATATTTTAGTTTATATGAACTAAAATAATGGTTTTATGTTTTAATTCATTTGAATGTTTTATGAAATTTTTTTTTTTTTAGTTTGTGTAATTTACTAAGATTTTCAAGCAATCTTTAGAAGTGCTTTTTCTTCTTTAATAAGAATCTATTATATTGTTGGTGTGATATCTATTATATTTCAATACAAATAAAAATTAATAATTATAAACAGGAAAAGTCTACTTTTCCTACACATCCATCCAACTCATGTATAAAATTTTTTTATTTTTTATTTTTTATTTTTGAAAAACATAAGGGGAGTTGGATGGGGTTGGATGCTTGGGTTGGACACCAAGCATCCCCCTTCTGAACATTCTAAAAATAAAACAAAATTTTTCACTCAACATTTAATGCAATCATATAAATCTTCTCATATTAGATTTAATACTTAATTATCTCTTTAGTGTTTCAAAAGAGTTTTTATTCCTTTTCTTTCCGCAAAATAATCAAATAAAGTTTTGTCTTATTTTGCTTTCAAAAGCAGCGAAAGCACTTCCAAAAAAATGCTTGAAAATCCGAATAATCACACAATTTTTTTTTTAAAAAAATATCTCATAAAACATTCAAATGAATTTAAACATTCAATAAAAAATAATATATAAATTAGAACGGAAAAGAATGAAAAAAATGAAAACGTAAGAACAAAACCACAGGGAATAAAAACAAAAAAATTAAAAATCGTAATATAATAGAAAAATAATTATCTTTTCTTTATACTTTTTCTGGTTCCAATGAAATTCATAGGTATAGAGAGAAGTCATGTCTAATAGTGAAAGAAACTACTATTCAATGAACCCAAACTAAAAAATCATCATACCTCATACCAAAAATAACAATAAAAAACTCTTTATCATTTTCCTGAATTTAATGTAAAATTTACAAAAGGAAAAATATTTAATTTGAATAAAAAATAATATATAAATTAAAAAATAAGGACAAAAAACAGATTAAGAGGAACATAACCACATAAATAAAGATAAAAATGAAAAATACTAATAAAACAATGATAGGAAACTCTCTCACTCACCATCTCTACGCAGAATTCAGTGTAAATTTTACTAAGAAAAAATAAGCAATTTGATGAAAAAGTAATATAAAAATTAGAACATAAAATAAGCCTTTACATATATAACGCGTGTAAAAGAAACTACTCTTAAGACACNAACCCTTTTCTTTCTTACTGTAGGTGTATGCGTATTAGTGAACATATATATTGAGTAGAGGATCAGGTTAGAAGCTTGAACAGTTCTCTGTTTTATAAACTTGATTTTCCTCTTGTTTTTAGTTCTCTTATTTTCAATTTTAAATCCTAGAAGTGAAATATATCGTACTTCTTTTTAACTGAAATGTCACACTTTAACTTATATATTCACAAGGATGCCTTGTTAGATTCTAAACATAGATAACAAGTCTCTCTTCAATGTTGATGAACTTTGGCTGTCGAGAAGGAGGATGCAAGATAACAAGTCTCCCTTTTTGAAGAACATTCATTTAAATATAATAATATTTTTACTAATTTAGCTAGTGTGATTCAAATAAAGCTACCTAACTATGAGCAGGATCTGCCACCTCACTAGTACCAGCACCACCAATATGATCTCTTGGCTGCCTTCTTCACTGCATTCAGAATTAGTACAATTGGTTTTATCTTATTATCATTGTCATTACACTTAGGTTATGTTTGGTATACGGAATGATTATTTCTTAGAATAACCTTTATTAAGAATAGAAGAAGTGTTATTCCCTCATGTCTATACGAATAGCTATTTCAAGTATTAAATTATATGTATACTTTAACACCAAGTCTATTTTATTTTATTTCTTCTATTCTTAATAAAGATTATTCGTTGAAAGAGTCTTTTGAGCTGTACGTTCTTATGTTCATACAATTTTAAAGAATTTAAATGCAAGTGATCTCAGATGATATTTCCAAAATGGTTAAATAATGCACGAGGTTCACTATTATTTGCACAAAAACAAAAGCAAAAAAATTATTTTTATTATTTTCTTTGTTTGTTTATAATCTTGTGGTATTGTCTTTCATAATTATTCAGAACTTTGAAAATAATGCTTCTCTTTCAGCTAATTATATGTCATCTACTCCTCGTTCACTTTTATACAGATGATTTACCTCACACAAAGAGAACACTAGAGCATGCATGTTAGAATATATAGAAAATTGATACATATTTTTTATATATTTCATATTATGTTGATATTAAAATATTATATATTTAAGGGTTGATTGTAATCAACCATACTTGTATTCACTCACCTACCCTATAATTAAGGATCTTTGTATTGTGAACTAATCAAGTCAATGAGAGCACAATGTAGCTCTTAGGACAATTCAGAGTGATTGATGTAGGTGTCTAACACCTAACCACCCGTAAATCGTTGTGTTTCATTTTCTGCTATAATTCTCTGACTTTATAGTCATGACCACAAATTTCTACAGAGCAAAGTTCAGAATATTCCACAAATGGATGCTTTACTCCTCAAAAAACTTAAGTACGCTGAGTATTTATTTACGAAGATAAAACATATATTTTGAGCATTTGAGCATATGTAAGTATTATATCTAGTCTTGCATCCATAAAATCATATGGAAGAGAGCAAAACGAGAAAATAATCTATTCTGACATGCTTTATCAATTTCTGCCTTGTTAAAATTGCCATGCCCTAATATGGGCTGTCAGCCTGTCACTATATTTGTAATTAGTGCGGGAGGTCATTGAGAAGTGAAGCAGGGTCTTGGGTCAATCCTAACTTATCATTAAAAATATGAAAGCTTAGAACCGCAGTCCTGGGTCTGGGTCTCCTCCACCTTTTTGTGTGCTTTAAACGTTCAATGGACATTATTGCAGGTAAGAGTGATAGTCCTTGGTGTTTGATTTAATCCTAGCTTACAGTGTTTTTGTTATGCCCTAACAGTCAACAAAGACCTATGCTTATCGTGTAATTGAAGAACTTAACAAATTGATGGATGCATTGCTAGCTATTAGGGTAGTTTTATTGATTTGCTAGTTGCCTTAGGCGGCTCATCCCTTAGGCGGATTAGGCGGCCGCCTAAGGCCCAAAAAAAAAAAATTTAATGAAGATTTTTTTTTTCCATAAAAAATTAAAAAAATTAAAATTAAAATTAAGCCCTAATTATGGTAAATATTATCTAATTAAGGCATCCAATTAATAAATATTAATTAAGAATTATTCTATAAAAAAAATATTTAAGGCCTTAATTGTAGTCAATATTCTCTAATTAAGGCCTCCAATTAATAAATATTAATGAAGATTTATTCCACAAAAAAATATATTTAAAGCCTTAATTATAGTCAATATTCTCTAATTAAGGCCCCAATTTATGGTAAAATATAAATAAGTAATTAATAGTAACTTTTGTAAACACGTAATTAATTAATAATTATGGTAAATAAGTAATTATAGTCAATATTTTCAAATTAAAGCCCCAAATTATTGTAAAATTTATAACATTAAATAAGAGAATTAAATAATAGCTTCTTTCCACGCGCAACGTTAAAAAATATAGCATTTATTATTGGAGTCAAATGATTGGAATCTAACGTTCACAATAAAATGGAAAGAAATAAAAATGAAATGTTAAGAATATGAAAAGTTTATAAATATTTTATTCAATTACGAACTTCTCTCTTTATAAGTTTCCATTTTTTTTCTCTCTATTTCTCTATTAAACTTTTATTCAAATTCGAATTATTCTCTTATTCTCAAATTTCATTAATTTTCAACAACTCATTGTTCAAGTCTTGAAAATCATTCCATATTTGATCAGTGATAAAAAAAGGTTAGTTACCAAAAAGACTCGATGGTTTAGATTTATTTTCAGAACTAATAGTTTTAAAAGAAATTTTACAAATAGAAGAAAGTGCTTCAATTGACACATTAAAATTAAATTATATAAAAAGACTTGATTCTTTTTCTAATATATGTATCGCTTATAGAATTGTATTGACAATACCTGTAACAGTTGCTTCTGCATAAAGAAGTTTTTCAAAATTAAAATTGATAAAATCATACCTAAGATCAACAATGTCACAAGAAAGATTAAATAGATTAGCTATATTATCAATTGAAAAGAGAATGCTAGAAAAACTTGTATAAGTAATTTTGCATCCCAAAAAGCGAGAAGAATGATTTTTAAATAAATATTTAATATTTAATTAATATTAATTTTTTTTAAAAAAAAATACTTCATTTAAACTTCTCGCCTTAAGCCCTAAAATGTATCGAGCCGGCACTCGTCGCCTACTTCGGTCTTTTTAAGTTTCTTATGCATATATTAGGCTATTATATATGCCAAACCCCCGCCGTCAAACTTGAACTCTGTAAATGAATAAAAATAGTAGTATGAAGATTGAAAGAAGTGATGAGGTTAGAGGTTGAATTCTTACCATAGGTTACCAAATGGTAGCAAATAAAAGAAATTCAAAAATTCTATTGTGGTTAAAGGACATTGACATGGTTATGGAAGACAAAAAAGCGGTCGAAGAAAGCATCAGCCACAAATTTTGCACAATTATATATATATATATATGGGGCGCACACAGAGGTGGAACTACATGCCCCAAGCCACAATATTGTCTTCTCCTTTTTAAAAATATCCTTATAATTCTTTTAAAATTAATTATTATTATTATTTTTTTTTTAGTTTTACCCTCCAAAACTTAAAATTTTAATTCCGCCCATTTGTGTAAGCCTCTTCGGAGATCGAGTAGCAATGTGTGATAATACTGATATATGCCCCAATTACATGTTTTTGGTTGCTGCATGTATGGTTATTATAATCAGTATATTTGTCATTCTTATTATTATAAAATAAAGTACGCTATACAATGAGATTTATTCCCTCAAAACTCAAAACTGAATCCTAATTTTTGGATTGAATGTTAATTCTAGTATGTTACAAAATACGACTTATTACGTAAATTTAAAGGAAATTGTCTCAAAGTACATGAGTTTTGATTTTGAGACAAATAGGGCCAAATTTTTTTAATTTTGAAAGGATCTAAATTTTTACCAAGTAATAAATAAGTCATTTGGTTATATTTTTGGTCCAATTTTTAACCGGGACATTTCTTCATGTAAGTCCATGATATGAATTTGCCCAGTGTATCATCACGCCACATATGCAAAGTTATGCCTAAAAGATTAAAAACAAAAAAGAAATGAAAGAAAACCAAACAGTCCACTAAAATTACTCTTTACATATATTTTAGGGGAAAATCATATTTAATCCCTAAGTTTTCATCTAATTTGAATTTAGTCCTTAGGTTTTCAATTTTAAGAATAAGATCCTTAAGTTTTACTTAAGTTTTGAAATTGGTCCCTCTATCACTTTACCGTTAAAATTAACGATTTTTTATTTGTTATGTGTGTCTCATTTGACACGCCAAGGTCTATATCAACGTCAAAGTTAATGTTTCTTCCTTTAATACTACAAATCTAGAAGATTAAAATGGCAAAGAAGATAATTTTTGTTTTTAAAGTTGAGTCTTTTGTTTTTTGTTTTTTTGTTTTTATTTTATGAATCAATTGACGCTTAATGATATGACATTGATATTAAGTGTTGATATAAACGCTAGCATGTGAATTAAGACACAAATGATATAAAACAAACTATTCATTTTGATGGAAAGTGATAGAGTGACCTATTTAAAATCTGGGTAAAACTTAGGGACCATACTCTTAAAATTGGAAACTCAAGGACTAAATTCAAATCATATAAAAACCTAGGAACTAAATATGATTTTTTCCTATATTTTATTTTGGACATGTTAAAGGGACACATGTCATTTTTATAGATTAGGTTGAAAGAAATTCCTCTAACCCAGTTTGAAGGAAAACTCTGTCATTTTATTTTAATGAAATTTTCCAAGTAAAAGACGGAGGATTTCATTAATCTAAAAAAAGAAAAAAACGGAGGACTTCCAAGAAGGAAATCTTTACAAAATTTGGAAACCCAAAGAGGAGGGTAGCGAAGAAGGTTAAGCCAATGATACAGTTGGCAATGGCAAGATCCAAGGAAGGCAGTAACACAGCATATGTGCCCGTGACGAATGCCAGCACCATTGCTACCATGGCCCACAAAATGAACCTGAAGGCCAGAGCGAGAATGTTATCGCGATGCTCTTTATCATTAGCATCGTTGCCCTCAAGAAATGGAATCAATAGGTGGATAAAGACAGCAGAACTCGAAAACACCATGGATATAGTATCCGTAATAACGAATGCTTTGAAAGCAGCATTTCTCCTTAGAAGTGTAGAGCCTGGGTGTGAGCCTTCTCCACCACCCGCGAATCCCCCAGGCATGGTAATACATGCTGCAAAGGTCACCGTTGTAATGAGTGCAGCCACTACCAAATGGGTTTCTGCTGCTTTCTGCAAGCTTGATCTCTCGTCTTCCTCCTTCTTGTCCCCATCCTTGTTCTTCTTGTCCTCATCCTTGTTCTTCTTGTCCTCATCTTCGTAAGTTATTACTTGTCGAGGAGGTGGTGGATGTATTGCATTCATAATTTCCAACTTCTGTGTAATATTTATACCGGTGTTATTAGGGATTTTTATATAACTTGTAAGAAAAAGAACACATAATATATATATATATTTCAGAAGGGGATTTAATATGACATTTTTATTAGGGTGACTTTTCTTTTTGATGATTTACTATGGCTTTTTTATATACCTCAAGTTCACTAATTTTTTTTTTGGATCATGAATTTTGTTGCTAATTATGTGTCAGATTTTAATTTCTTTCTCAAAACTATTGGTTATTGTAATTTAATTTTTGGATTTTTAATTAAAACGTTAATTGCTGATGTGGTAGATATGTTACATATAGATTCTCTTATAATGTTGTTCCAGCACATGAGGCTATATATACACTATTATAGCCCCTAACGTTAGCTAGCTAGTATAGAAAATGAGAATATGTAGAGACATCTTATTTATACATTAAAAAAAGAAAAGAAAATAAAGTAGATACTATAATTTGGAGGAAGACTCTGTCCAAAAAGAAAAAAAATTTGCTGCATGTTATAGAAAGAAAAAGAAAAAGAAAAAGAAAAAGGAAAAAATGGAAAAAGATTTCATTTTTTTATTGAAAGAATTTTTTTTTTATATAAAAGTTTAAATATACAATGGCATTATTATTTAACCTTACCGTATATCCTTTACACTTTTACAATTTTACTCTTAAAGCAGAACATGCTTAAGCCATGTTGACTTCCGTAGGTACATGACAATATGACATGCGCCTTATGACACAGTCAATTATACTTCTCAAAAGACACAATTATCCCTTTCTAAATAAAATTATGAAATTACCACCCCTTAAGAATTTGGAAAAGGATCCTTTCCATTTCAAACGAAATGGAGAGGAGCCGTCGTGTTCTGAAAGGAAAGGATCCTAATTCTAAGAATTCCACCTTTCATCCAATATAAATGGCAGGCTGAACTGGACTGCCAATTTGGAGTTGAAAAGGGTTGGAAATGGGGCCCACGACTCAAAGTCTTTAAGCGATGGCTCAATCGGGAAGTCCATCATCGTGATTAGCCATGGGCCGAGCTATCCAGTTTTCTTTGAGGCCTCATTGGTAAAGGCCATGTCACATGGAAGCTGGACAACAAATTTTTTACTGATATTAATTTTACAGTGCATTTGGTCCGGTAGCTTCATAGATTAAACACTCCTTTTTAAATAATGTTGTAGAAAATGTTCTGAAAATGAGGGAATGTTTGGTAAAGTATTAAGAAGTGTTTTGGGTTTTGAAAAAGGTGAAAATTGAGAATTAATTTGGTAGGGGCTATATTTGAGAAAATGTTGAGAATTGGTTAGGTAAAGTTTTCAAAGTGTTTTGTAAAAATTCAAAATTGAGAAATATATTATAAAATAAAAAATAAAAGTTAAAAAAAAATGTCACCATGGTGGCAGTGTTGTTATGGTGATCTAGTAGCCATTGCAGAGCCGCAATAACTGTCTAATTGCCACTGCGGAGCCGCCAGAGCTGTTGGTGGCCACAACACCACCATAATTTTTTTTATTATTATTTTAACTATTTATTTTTCATACATATAATCAGTAGTCCCTATAATTGATAAAAATTGTGATCTTCTGATTCAATTCTTACTTGTTTGTTTTCTGTAAATGAATAAAGTCCTTTCAAATTGAAATTTGATGTTGATTTTCCTGCAAACGAAAGCTAAGGGTTATAGTTGATGTTGATTAATCATTTTTAATGTCTCTAATTCAAAACCAAATGTGAAATTTTTGTTTCATTGGGCTCCTTTACAGATGTCAAATGTAAACGAAATAAAAAAAAAAATTAAAAATTAAAAATTTCGGCTACATAGACAATTTGAACCCTTAAAAAAAAATACAATATTAAGTTATTTTCAAAAAAATGTTGTGTTTTATTTTTTGAGAAGAGCTTTGTGGTTTGTTTTGAAAAGTTTGTTAGTGGTAGGGACTACATCTGAAAATCCATTTCGTTAAGTAGTATATGAAAGGATTTTTAAGCATTTAAAAAGTGAAAAGGCTTTTCTAAAAGTTTACCAAACTGGTCCACATATATTCAAATGGCAAACAAAATGGTACAATTTTGAAAATGCACGATTTAAAAATTGAATTATGATTTTAACAAACGCTTAACTGCATTTTGAAATCATCATTTTTTTCAAATTGCATGTTTTAAAACCGCTAAACTAAGTGGCCACTTAATTTAGTAAAAAAGACAAAAAGGAAGAAAAATGATTATTTCGAAATAAATGAGATAGATATGTAAAAATAGTTCGACATTTAATAAAGATCACTAAATAGAAAAATTATTCTTAGAGATTTTAAAATACATTAAAACTTGTTTAACAATACTCTGATTTGAGTTTTTCATGTATATATAATATTTCTATATCAACTTAATTATGGATTTGTTCATATATAAACAACTAAAATTTAATTCCTACAAGAAAAAGGGAAAATTAATAATCAATATAAGTACAACATTTTTAGTTTGCCCCCAGAAGAAGATAGTTATATGTGCTTAATCAATAAATAAATTTGAACTATGTTTCTCAGAGAGCATATAAATGAGTGATTATAGTCAGTAATTTAGAGGTTATTTCAGATTCTTTTTATATTTTTAGATGTATTTGAATAATTATACTAGATTTAAAAAGAGAAAAAGGAGACTGATTATGAGAGAGGCAAACTAAAACAAAACAGATTTCCTTATCACTACTGATTTTAGGGTCTCTATGTTACTCATGGTGGATTTAGAGAAACTCTGTACTCTGCAGTCGTGTCTTTCGAGTATTTTGTTATACGTAATGGGTCCTTGGATTGTGTTTATATATATATAGTAAATATTCTCCATATATAACAACCTTACCAAATCGGATTATGTGGCGTGCAAATGATGGAAGTTTTCACTATTTTAATGGATTGATGCAATGCCTAAGGGTGAGACGGTCTTATATATGAAATTGCTGAGGGGTGAAAGGTAAAATTGCTGAGGGATAATGTTGTAATTTTATGTGAACATGTCTCATTGTATCATCTAAGAATTACAGACGACTTGGAAAAACTCGTGTCATACATTTGATCAAATCCACTATGATTTAACGGTTAATTTTAACCAAAAAAAAAAAAAATGATCGACTTTTTACGATTTGAAAATGCATTGGATAAATTGTTCAAACTGAAATTGTAAACATCAAATTATCAATTATTTACTTCTATAAAGAAATATGTGATATTATTTTCATATGCAAGATAAAATTATATGTGTTACATACCTTTTCAGCTGGCAATTTTGTATTAGTTGAAGCGATGTCGTACGCGCTGAGGTTTTGTTCGTTGAAGGCCATCTTGTCGACTTGAGGGTGATCAATGAAATTTTCTACTGATTCCAAAGTGCTGGAATAGAAATGAAGAGGTGTATCCCCATTAGCATTCTTCTCATTCAAAAGGTTTCTGAGAGAAGGATTTTCTATGATAATATTGATGGCACGCTGTTGCGCCCACCGCCATCTGTCGCTTTTCATAACAAAATGGAGTACATTCCAACCTTTGTTATCAACCAATTCGCAACAATCTGGACAGCATGATACAATGCTCTTCATTGCAAAAACATTATCACGTTGGGCTGCAATATGAAGAGCTGTCCTACCCTTTGTGTCTTTCATGTATGCTACTTCTCTATCTTTATTCAACAATAGCTCTGCTAAGTTTTTCACTGTTTGAGTATGCAGCCATAGTGAAGCGGAGTCCAGCCGTTATTGTCGACTTTTCTACTTATGCCTTCAATTTTTCCAAGAATTGTTTGTGTCATACCTAAAATAATTTAAAATTATATATGTTAAATGGTAATGATTTTCTAAATAACACAAGGAGAATTGTTAGGAAAATTGATCAAAAAGGCATCCTAATTTATGATGATGATTGAATCCTGATCAATGTAATTTATTATTAGTGTTAAATACTTTTTCAGTATCTGAGTTTTAGATATTTAATTTTTTTTCATATAGGTTAAATTTTGTATCATAAATGGTACCTAGTTATGGAAAAATACAGAAATGGTACCTCCGTCTATATTACGTCAAAATTTAAAAAATTTAACAGAAGTCCACATCAAACGAATCAAAACCTGCCACGTATCACCAAAGTTTTTTTTTCAAAAAAAAAAAAAATCAAACTTAAAGTTTAAAAATAAAGAAATAAAAATCTTAAAAAATAGTAAAACACACTTTGCCTAGGTGGTGACGGACCCCCCTACACCGATTCTGGAGTGGCCAAACCACCCTCAGGGCCTTGGGGATGTGCAGTCACCCCAATGAAAGCTCATAGGCAAAATGTGAGATGGTCGGCTACCCCCCATTGGTGAAATGGGGGTGGCAGGCACCCCCTTCCCAATTATTATATATTGATATATATATATATGTATATATATATATATATATATATATATAACTAATACTTATATATTATATATATATATAAGTTTTAGTTTTTTTAATTGTTTTTAATTTTTTTAATTTTTTAATTTTAAGTTATTAAATTTTTATTTTTTTACAAAAACTTTTGTGACACATGGTAGGTTTTGATTCGTTTGATGTGAACTTCGTCAAAATTTTTAAAATTTTTGACGGAATATAGATGGATGTATTGTTTCTGTCTTTTTTCATAAACTATGTACCATTTATGATGCAAAATGAAATCGAGGTAAAAAAAAAATAAAGTCGTTCCAAGTACTGAAAAAATATTTAACCCTTATTATTAAGTTTTAGTTTCTACTAGCTTTCTTCATAAAACTCAAATTAACAATAATCTCATAGTCAAATGCAGAACAAGGAACACATAGAGTTTCTATTTAATAACTTAGGCCTTAATTTAATTCATAAATAGTATTAATTATGTTCTCTATAGCTAAAGTGGCTTTCATCGTTGCAACTATATATGATTATTAAGTGGAGAGAGGAAATTTCTTCTTTTAACAAAAGAAATATATAATCTATTTTTCTTTTTTCATGTTGATTTATCAATCAATTAACCATCACCAAATTAAGGTCTCTGATTTGAAGCTAATAAGGCAGTTTCGTCATTTTTTAGAATGAATTTTCGTTAGATAGATTTATACTGAAATCACCAACAGTCTTACAATTAAAAGGACGATGTTTTAGATTGAACCAATAAGAGTGAAATAGTAAGGAAAAAGAATTCCTCATATGTTTTTCAGATTTATCATCTTCGAAAATCCATTATCAAGTAGACTAATCTCATTGTTTATTAAAAAAATTGTTATAAAAATAATTTAGTTAGAAACTTGTAAGATTGTTGAATTTTCATACCACACATATCAAGCATCCTTATATATATTTCATGGATTTTTTATTTTTGGTCAACCACATAATTTGTATCAAAATTATAATAATCTTTAAAGAATTAAAGCTGCATTACTCATTACTAAATTAACCATGCAAGCATAACATTAGGAAAATAAATAGGTAGTACCTCTATCCTTTGCTATTATGGCAGCATGCAAAGCCGTCCTACCAAGGGGACCCCCATGCATTGGTGATTTGCATTCGGCTAAAATTTTGAACACCAAACTTGTAAACCCTCTCTCAGCAGCTATATAAAGTGGAGTCTCATCAGCATCATTAGCAGGATATGAAAAATTTGAGTCTTTTTCGATCAACAATTCTACTACTTTAGGGTGATTATAACGTATAGCCTCATGCAAAGCTGTGTCTCTCTTTTTGTTCGTCATTCTGACCATTTTCTCTACTGGTTTAATCCCATCTTCAAGGTCTTGAGGAAGAGTTTTGGAACAATAGTCGAGTAGAAATTTCACTATGTCATCATGCCCGTACCTTGCCGCAATGTGCAAAAGAGTTTCATCTTTGGCATTGGTTTGCTGTAACAATGAGGGACACATTTTAAGAATTTCTTCAACAAAGTTGGTTGTTGATTCCGATCCAACACTGAGGGTTGTTGTTGATTCCAATCTTGCATTGAGGGTTGTTGTTGATTCCAATCCTGGATTGGTTTTCCATAACAATAAGGGACACATTTTAAGAATTTCTTTCACAAAGTTGGTTGTTGATTTTGATCCTGCATTGGGGGTTGTTGTTGATTCCAATCCTGCATAGAGGGTTGTTGTTGATTCCGATTCAGAATTGAGGGTTGTGATGTAAATATGAAGGATTGTGTTTTTAATTGGGGTTAGTAGGAGGTGAAGAGATTGATCAGTGACATCTTTGAAGACCTCAATTTTGCCTTCTGCTGCGGCATTATAGTATTTAAGATCCATGCAAATGATGGTCTCTGTTTGCTCGGGCTGAATAGCATTAATAGATGCTTGAGGGGGATCCATTAATTCCTTTTGCTGATTCCTATAAATATCTCTCCACACAAATGATGGTCCTTGGGTTAATAGTTTGTATGCCTTGCCGTATACTCTTTGTTCTGCACTTCACGAATATCATGAATTAGGTATTCATAAGGTCATGTGGAACACAAAACAATAATTCAAGAATTTTAAAAAGGAAAAGTGCATGAAAATTAACATGTTATTTTCTTGTTGCAGATGTAGACAATTAAATTACTAATTATTTTAAAAACTTAAATCAAAATAATTGATTTAATCAATATTCTAAGACTCCTCACATAGAGACTCAAATTTTCACTTCATTTAATTAATATTAATTTAATTATTTGATCTATACTCTAAGATAGACATAGTGTAGATTGATAAGATGAAAACAAAATTTGTTTGGGTATCTATAGCTAGGAAACTCATAAGTTTTGTTCATATTACTCAATAACGTCGAATTTTTTCATCTAATTCTAATTCCTCTTGGTCCAAATGTTCCAGGTGTCGTCGCACATACTCCAAATAGTACCGTTCGCTTACTCTCATGACAACTCATGATGACACAAAGTATGCATATCAGGGAGTCTTTTACATACTTGAATGAAAAATACAACGGAAAAGAACATGAAAAATATATAGAAAGCCCAACAACGCCAGCAATCTGAATCAGGCATCAAACTCCCTCTATCAGCGGACCCAACGATAAATCCTAACACCTGCTCATTACGAATTCTTTTGCGAAATTTTCATAGCTAACGCCAACAACGAAATGAGAGAAAAAGACTCAAACATCCTAAGTAATTGAGTTAAAACGGTGAGATATGGCGAAATTACCGAGTTGAATGCACCGTGAAAATGGTGGCGATGACAGTCGTAAGTTGCCGCTTCAGTCGCGAAAGTCAATATACAGGTCCATATGTCCAGATTGAGCGACTATGTGAGAGAGAGAAGTGTGAAAAGGAGACGAAGATGAAAGCAAAATGAAGAAATAAGCGCCGGAGAAACTGAGAAAGGAAAGAAAAAGAAGCACGGTGAGATGGTTACGAGTGTGGCGTGAGACAACGCTGTTACCAATATATATAGGCAAATGCTGTAACAAGTTGAGGATAAAATTGAATTTCGCAATAGTTTGAGAGAGTTAAGCCTCTGTAAATAATTTGAGCATGTATGGACAAACCAAAGGAAAGGGAAAAGGACGAAAGATAGTGGTGTACGAAAAAGCTATCTTACAACTTGCTACTTGCTATTTGCCACGTGTAATAATTTTGTATCTCTACTACTTTTTTTTTTTCTTCCGCGTGTTTCACGTTTTCCTGTTCATTCTACTACTTTATTGAGCCCTCAAGCCTCCGGCCCAACTTATTATTATGAATCGGTCCCCCACTAACCAGACCAAGTTTTAATATTATTGTGGCTAAAGCAAAATAATATAATTGTATATAAATCTTATTCACCTTGGAGAGAATGACATTAACCTTCTAAATTTTAGTTTTTACAAA